>VSMD01046019.1:0-40400 GCA_008750895.1 Mirza zaza
GCAGGGGTCCTCAAACTTTTTAAACAGGGGGCCAGTTCACCGTCCCCTAGACCGTCGGAGGGCCGTTGGAGAGTGCGGCGCACATTCCACACATGCGCACTGTGGGACTGGGACGAGTCGGCTGCTAAGCAGGACAGGCAGCGGCGGCAAAAACACCCGGCAGGCCGGATAAATGTCCTTGGCAGGCTGTGTGTGGCCCGAGGGCCGTAGTTCGAGGACCCCTGATAGAGTGTACGGGGAGATTATGACTTCTCAGGTCGTGTGCAAATGCCACACTATTTTATACTGGGGACCTGCACGTCCCAGAGTCTGGCATCGGGAGGTCCCCACGGACACGGGGAGGTGACTGTGCTGCTGTGTGTGGACGTGCTCCTTTGGGGTCACACTGCATTCTTTGTCTGAGTCCTAATTCTGCCTGCGTGGCCTGGTACCTGCCTTAGTCTTGGCCGGCACCTGAGTGGTCAGTTTCCTGGGGATGTGTCCGCTCCCCGTCCTGGAGCGCAGTGACCAGCACAGGGCTGGCGCCCGGCAGTGGGCGTGCCCAGGAGACAGGGACCCTGAGGCAGGGGAGGGGGGACACGCACACAGAATTTCGGCTGCGTGTCCAGGAGGGCGGCTTAAGCCGTGAGCGGCTGCAGGGCGGTCCCAGAGCCCAGAGGAAGGCCTGTCGCCCCTGTGACGGTTCCCGGGCCTCTGTGCCTCTGCCCTGGGCTGGGCGTGGGCGGCTCCCGCCACTGAGCCCGCAGCCCTCTCCTCCCCGAGGGTCTGCGCCGGCCCCGCCCACGCTCCAGATGCCGGCCGGGCGCGGCTCCAGCGCCAGCTCTGATGGACGGTCCCGGCGCTTTTAAAGTAGTGACGGCCGGGCGTGGGCCGAGGGCGGTGCCGTCACTTTCCTGCCGTTCTGGGTCAGTTCCTGCCGCTTCTCCTGCATCTCTGAACAGGCGAGTGAACCTCCCAGTCGGGTGCGCGTCCTGGAGTGCTTCTGACGTGCTCGAGTGCCCGCCCCAGGACGCGGCCAGGAAAGCGAGGGCCTCGGGGTGAGGCCTTGGGTTCAGGATCCCGCCACTGGCTCGTGAACCCGGACTCGCGGCCCGATCTCCCCAGTCCTGGTGGGAGCGACTATTGGCTTTGCAGGGAGTGGTCAGGACGCAACTGGGATCGTCCCTCGGAGCCACCATGTCGGTCACGCTGGGCTGCCGTCGCCAAGTGCCGTGGACTGGTGGCTTCTGAACAACAGAAATCCTTCCTGGCGGCTCCGGGGGCCAGCGAGTCTGAGGTCAGATCCTGCGGGGAGGGCTCTCTCCCGGGCTGCAGACGGCCACCTTCTGGTTGTCCCCCCCCACGCTGGACAGCAGAGGGCCGGGGGCCTCTGGCGAGGGCACCGGTCCCCTCTTCGGGGGCTCTGACCTCCCGACCCAGCTCCTGCCGAAGGCCCCTCCTCCGGGTACCCTCACCTTGGTGTCAGGGGTCGGGGTTTTGGCGCAGGCCCTGCCAGCCGGCCGCGCCGAGTGCTCTCGGGCTGCCCGAGTCCGAGGGAGGAGCCTCTTCTGGGCGCTCACGAGGTGCCACGAGGCCCCGGTCCCAGCCGACCCCTCCAACATGCTCCCACGGTGGCCTGGGCTTGCTGGGTCGGGTGAAGGTTTCTCTCCATAGAATAGCTTCGGCCCTGAGTGTCACTGTTTTAACAGCCCTTGAAGTCCCCAAATGCGTAAATGGCAAGAAAGGGCCATCCCTGCGTCACCGATCGGGATCACGGAGACTCAGGGTGGGCATTTCCTTCCCTCCCACCGTGATTTTTCCTGGACGGGGGCCTCACGGGCGAGGAGCTGTACCTTCTCCGTGAGCTGGCGTGGCCAAGACTGTCCGCCCTGCCGTGGAGAGCCAGCGTTCCGTGTGCGTTCGCACGTGGTTCCAGCAGGAAGGGGACGTGGGGCAGGCAGGCGGGTGACGTCCCCGGAGCAGCCCCGCTGGTCCTCGCCGTGGAGACGATGAGAGCATGGTCACACCTGCGCGCTGGGCCCGTCCTCCTCCTCCTCGCCGGCAGGGGTGGGGGCGGGACGAGAGGGCCCAGGACAGGTGCGGGGAGTGGGGAGCAGGGAGCAGGGGCAGGAGGCTAGGCCCTTGGACTCTGGAGTGAGACGCAGGCGCACGTCCTAGCCCAGCCCCCGACGGGTCGCGTGGTTGCTAACAAGCGTCTTACCCTCTGGAAGCCTCAGTTTTGTGGCTGTAAAGTGGGGCCAGTCACGGCCACTGCCTCTTTGGTCACCATGATGCAAGATGAGATGGAGCACATGCAGGGCACTGTGGCTGGGCATGGAATTAGAACTCGGATAGTGGTAGCTCTTGTTACTGGTGCAGAGACGAAGGGGAGAGCCCGAGTGTGGTGCCGGAGCACCGCGGTGGCTGTGGACCTCCCGGGCCTGGCCGGGGTGAGGGGACTAGCGCAGGGGCTCCTGACTCCCCTACGCAGGGCAGGGGCTCTTGAAGCAAGGGGTCAGTGGGTGTGGAGTGTGTGCAGCCCTTTTGTGGGAGTGAGGCTCTTTGCAAGTGCACTGGGTGCAGACCTTGTGCAGAGCAGCTCCCAAGAGCCATAATTCCTGCTGATGTTCCCAGATCCCCAAGGAAGAGGCCGACCTGCTTCTGTCCCCGGGCCCCCTCTGTATTTCCTCCCTACTCCTGTCCCTGGGCCCCCTCTGTATTTCCTCCCCGCTCCTGTGCCTGGGCCCCCTCTGTATTTCCTCAGGGCAGGGGGCCGGAGCTGCCGCCTCTCCTCCCTGCCCAGTGCAGAGGTTGGATGGCCCGGAAGGACGGTGGGTGTAACCAGGCTTCATGGGACAGGCACCCTCCCTGGGGCCACGGGGTGGCTGGCGCTGTCCACCCAGGTGCAGGGAGGCCACAGGGGCAGCGTGTCTCCGTGGGGTGGGTGTGCGCACCGCAGAAGGCCGTGGATGGCACGTGGCCATCAAGTGACCAGGCAGGAGTGCTGTTCTCCTGCTAGAGGTGTGGAAAGTTTTCCGTTCAATTTGGCCCAACATTTTAGTCATTAGATTAAGAAATGCCAAATCAAGAAGGTTTAATTTTAGAATTTATTACAGAAAAAAACAGAATCTTATAAGGAGCAAAATATTGTAATGGAAGGTGCCCTGGGCCAGAGATGAGGCGGTGCAGGTGCAGGTGATGATGATGGTGGTGTAGGTGCAGGTGAAGGTGCAGGCGCAGGTTAAGCTGAAGGTGATGATGACGAAGGTGCAGGTACAGGTGATGATGATGGTTCAGGTGAAGGTGATGGTGAAGGTGCAGGCGCAGATGAAGGTGATGGTGAAGGTGCAGGCGCAGATGAAGGTGATGGTGAAGGTGCAGGCGCAGATGAAGGTGATGGTGAAGGTGCAGGCGCAGATGAAGGTGATGGTGACGGTGCAGATGAAGGTAAAGATGCAGGTGCAGGTGATGATGGTGATGGTGCAGGTGCAGGTGATGATGGTGATGGTGCAGGTGAGGATGGTACAGGTGCAGGTGATGATGGTGCAGGTGTAGGTGATGATCGTGCAGGTGCAGGTGAGGATGGTGCAGGTGCAGGTGATGATGGTGCAGGTGCAGGTGATGATGGTGCAGGTGTAGGTGAGGATGGTGCAGGTGCAGGTGAGGATGGTGCAGGTGCAGGTGAGGATGGTGCAGGTGCAGGTGATGATGGTGCAGGTGTAGGTGATGATGGTGCAGGTGCAGGTGATGGTGCACAGCTTTGGGGCTTTGTTTGCTGAGGATGACGCAGTCTGAGAGCACGCGACACAGCTTCTTCTTTGTTTGAGGATGTAATTGTGGTTTGACAAGAAAAGTTCTAGACTGAGGGACAGGGGCCCTAAGTTTTGCTTTTAGCTTCAGTACCAAGTGGCTGTGGGACTGGAGGCAGAGTGACCCTTCTGGGCCTCAGTTTCCCCCCCTGAGAAGAGAGAAGGTTGAGCTGGACCGTTGCTAGGCCCCGTCAGCTCTGACACCTGGGCAGGTGGCAGGTGTCCACGCCTGTTGGTTTGGACACCCAAGGGCGGATCCCCAGGTGGGATCAGACGTGCTGGGAGCAGGTGTCCGTCCTCACGGGTGGCTGGCGTTCCTTCGCGTCTGGCGAGCATTTCAAAGCCCCTGGGAAAGGCCGTGAGGTCAGAGCAAGCGCATCTGCCTTTTAGAATAAAACCAAGATCTCCCCCCAGCTGGGAACAAGCTGGGGCGAAGTTCTTGCCCCAGGACCTGAACCAGGTGAGGAGCAAAAGGGCCACTCGGGGAAGGTTTTGGTTGTTGCTTTTGCTGTCCTCGTTGGAAAGGCTGTGACTCATCCCCGGGGCAGGAGGCTGCCGGGCCTGGATTTCCAGAAGGGGCCAGGCCGGGAGCGGGTCACATGGCTGCGCCCAGCGCCACGCCAGCTTTCCCAGCTTGCGTGCTGCCCCCTCTGTTGGTGCAGCTCGCATGGGGACCCCGTGCCTGTGTCGCCACCTGCCCTCCCCCCTCCCACGGCCACGTGGAAGCGGGAGAGGCAGAATTACTTCTTAAACGGCCCAAAGAGCGAGCTCTGCGAGCTGATAAAATCAGCAGCAGCTTGGAGACGGCATCGGCCGGCCCCGGAGAAACGGCTCATTATCCGGAGGGGCAGCTGGAGGCCGTGCCTGTCCCTGTGATTTGGGTCCAGAGCCACAGGAACACACAGAAGAGGATGATTATGGCTGTTTTTAAAACCGGCCCCTTCCTGCCTGCCCGGGACAATATTTACAAAGCAGAATCCAAACAAGCAGACCTTCTTTTCAGGTTTCAGTCTCCTCCCGAGCCTGGCCGTCCCCGTGTGCGCGGCCCTTGCCCGGCTCCGGGGCGGGTGTTTAAAAAACGCGTTTGGCGGTGGCAGCCTGCCTGCCTTCCTCCCGTGGTTAGCTGTGGTCAGTTGTGAGCTCAGGGGCCGTGTTGCTCTTGTCTGAGCGAGACGCAGATTCCGTTTAAGGGAAAACATTCCCAAGGATGTCCCGTGTTGACTTAAATTACCATTATTATCATTAGGGTACCTAAATATGTGCAAACGGAAAACTAGATGTAGACTCCTTCAGCTTGTAGCTCTTACACAACTACAAATGTAAAACAAATTTGCAAACGATGTGCAAACAAAACTCTAGCGTGAATGGCATTCAAATTGTCGACATAAAACTCTATATGCCACATCGAAATCCCCGCTGCTGGGCTTAAATAGGAAAAAGTTTTCTCTCTCTGGTTTGTATTTCGCTTGTTAGCATCTCGATCGATTTGATTCTGTGTATGAAGGACCACTGTCTGAGTTATCATGTGTCTTTCTCCCTTTTACTTTTTAGCAATGAACTCATTTGGGGCCACTAATTCATTATTCTAGTAAGCTGGTTGGTGTAAAAATAAATCTCCCAATATCTAACACTGAAAAAAACTTCAAATGCGGGCTAATGGAACATTCTTCATTGTGTATTTACGTCCTGCGGCTGCACAACTGAACGTTATTAGGGGAGTGGAGACGAGGTTTGCAAAATGCGTCTGTTAGCAGCCGGAATGCTCTATGATGCGTTTTATGCTGGGGAGATTGGCACGTCCACAATCCCAAGTGCCATGTGATGACCGGTTCTTCTACCACTTATTCCAACTCCTGTGAAAACTTTCTAGAGGGCATCTGGACGTTATTTGACTTGACTTTGTCCGAGGTACTCACTAATGCAAATGCGGCACTGAGATTGTGTGCGGCGCCTCATTCATTGTGAGGTGCTCATCCGGTATCAGAGAGCCCCCAAGACTATGTCCACAGGGGCGTCTCTGCACCCCAATTTTGACAAATATTCTGTGGGAGGGAAACCCGTGGTGAGTGGTCACAGAGGGAGAAGGTCTCCCTGCAATGTGGGAGGGCCCGAAAGAGCAATTTTCTTCCAGGAACCGGGAAAGAGGAAATGGGGAGGAATTTGTCCGTGCAATCACTTATTTTCTAAATATTCATGGAATTCCATCTTTTTCATATTCCTAGCAGAGGGGATGGGGAAAGGGGAGTAGTAACATTAAGTATAACTGCACCCTTGGACAGCTGCTTGCAGAGTTTGAAAAAGTTTTTGGAGCCAACTAAAAATATATAGAGAAAAAATTAGCCGGGCATGGTGGTGCATGCCTGTAGTCCCAGCTACTCGGGAGGCTGAGGCAGGAGGATCGCTTGAGCCCAGGAGTTTGAGGTTGCTGTGAGCTAGGCTGACGCCACGGCACTCTAGCCCAGGCAACAGAGTGAGAATCTGTCTCAAAAAAAAAAGAAGAGAGAAAAAGTCTTTGGCATTGCTGCCTGAACTAGATTATAAGCCCCAGAAGAAAATTAATCTCTTACCTTGGGAGTTACATCTCATCTTTGCCATACTGTTACACTGTTTAGTCACCTGCTTAGTCTCCGGTTTTCTTTTCAAGGGACCTCTGGCCGTTTCCGGGAATTAAATCCTAAGAAGGATAAAAATTTCCCACCTTTAGGGAATAGTCCTGAGGATGAGCTGCAGGCTTTGAATCCCACTCCCTCCAGAACGTCATTGGAATAAGTCCTCAGTCCTCCGGAGGGTATGTTGGGTGTGATAACCATCTCGTGTCTAAGTTCTGCTGTGTTTGTTTAAAATAGATGAGCCTTAGTTTGCAACACAAGGCAACACGAAAATAGCGCATGGAAGTCGATTTATGATCAATGCCCAACGAGCATCACAGACAGAAATGCTGAGTTTTGATGAGAGTCAAATTGTGGGTTGGACTTTCTCAGGACAGGGTTACAGAAGAGGTGGGACTGGGCATAGGACGGGTGAAGAACAGATTGCAGCTGTGGCATTGAAGAAGCAGAGAAAGAACAATACAAAAAGTTGCTACAGGGAACAGAAGTAAAATTTTTGGTAGCATCCGCTTTGAACTCTTTCCAATAAAATAAAATCAATTCTATGAAATAAGAGATTGCAGTTTGCAATGAAATGACATATGAGAAAGCTAAAATATACCTGTAACAAAGTTAACAATGGACTAGGATGATTTAAAGCAGAATTAGAAAAAAAAAAATTGGAAAGGAGAACTGACTTGGCTGGTAAAAATTGTCAGTGATTTAATTGATCAACAACATACGCCGCCATCCCAAAATGCAGAGAAATGCTAAGAAATGCCAGTGATTAGGGATGAGATGATACGTACGCATGCTAGAGAATGAAGATGTGAGAGTAAGTTATTGACGTTTCTTAAAATACCTGCTTGTGGCTGGGGTGGGGACTTGTGCAGTCTCGCATAACGGCAGAAGTTATCAATTGTATCGAAAGCTTTAAAAATAGGCACCCTGTTGAAGCCAGCAATTTCACTTCTTGGACCTGAGGTTGAAGACTTTATCAGAGAAGAGCACAAGAATGCATCTACAAGCATTTTTTTTTTATAACAATGATGTTTCCAATAATGAAAAATTGGAAACCTTCCCAATGCTGCACAGTAGGATAAAGATTGACCCAATTATTGTGTCTCTATATGATGCAATAGTATGTGCCTATTTAAAGTCTTGCAAAAGAATATTTCTTTATATGGGAAAATATACGTATTGTGAAGTCAGCATTTGAATCCATCTAAGAAAGAATGTTGCTGTTAAATAATTTCCTTAATCGATTAGAAGAAAAGATAACAATTCAATGTATATCAAGAATGAATTTCCTTTGTGGAATTGTTCTGGAGGCAACTGATATATTAATTTAATATTACTGCGTAACAAACTGCCACATTAGCAGCTTAAAACAACACCCATATGTTGTCGTTGTTGTTGATTAGCTTGCGGTTCTGTAGGTCAGAAGCCTGACACAGGTGACAGGTGCTCTGCTCAGGGTGTCGCAAGGCTGAAATCACGGTGTTGGCTGGGCTCTTTTCATCCGGATGCTCTAAGGAAAAAAAATCTGCTTCCAAGCCTTCTTGTGGTTGGCTGAATGCGCTTCCTTAAGGCTGTGTGACCGGAGTCCTCCCTTCTTCACTGTTGTCAGCCTGGGGCTGCTTTGGGCACCTAGAGGCCACCTGTACTCTTCCCCTGTGGTCCCCTCCATCTTGAAGCCAACAATGGCATACCAGATAGCGTTTGTGCCTTGAATATCTAAGTTCCCTTTCTGCAACCAGGTGGAGCATGCTCTCTGCTTTTAAAGGGCTCGTGTGATCAAGTCAGACCCACCCAAGTAATCTAGCTATCTTAAAGTCAACTGATTTGGGGCCTTAATTACATCTGCAAAATCTCTGTACCGCAGTACCTGCATTAGTACTTGAGTAACCGGGGGTAGGTGTGTGTGTACCAGGTGCTGTCTTGGTGGAGCGACCTTAGAACTCTACCTATCACATGGTTGATAAATTTATTTTTTCTTATTGATGATAAGGTTGTATAACAATGTGACACTATTGAGATCAGTCTTATTGTCTTATAAACCAAAGGAAGTCTTGGAAACATAGCCTAAAACTATATTTCCTTTTTGATTTGGATAAGATTAGCTTTGGAATCTCCTGAGGAACAACTTTCCATTTTCTTTTTTGAGTCATCTTCACTCTTTAAACTTGTACTTAAATGGCTCAGTGACTTGGCTTCTTGAGAACGTGTCTTCTCCTTGTCTGTCCATCTGTCCACCCACTGGTCTTCATGTCTACTAAATCACCTATGTTATGTCCATCCATCCACCCAGTCAACCATCTAGCGTCACATCCATCCATCTACCCACCCACCCACCCACCTATCCATCTACCCACCTCCATCTACCCAGCTACCTATCCATCTACCCATTCACTCCATCTATCCATCCATCCACTCATCTATCCACCTATCCATCCACCCATTCACCTATCCATCTACCTATCTATCCACCTATCTATCCATACACCCATTCACCTATTCATCCATCCATCCATCCATCCATCCACCCACCTATCTATCCACCTATCCATCCACCTATCCATCCACCTATCTATCCACCTATCCATCCACCCATTCACCTATCCATCTACCTATCTATCCACCTATCTATCTATACATCCATTCACCTATCCATCCATCCATCCATCCACCCACCTATCTATCCACCTATCTATCCACCTATCCATCCACCTATCCATCCACCTATCCATCCACCTATCCATCCATCCACCCACCCACCCACCCACCTATATATCCATTTATTCATCCATCCACCCACCTATACATCCATTTATTCATCCATCCATCCATCCATTCGTTCAACCATCTAGGCTCACATCCATCCACCCAACCAACTATCCATCCATCCATCCATTCATTCAGTCATCTAGGCTCACATCTATCCACTCAACCAACTATCCATCCACCCATCCATCCACATATCCATCCATCCAACCATTCATCCACCCAACCATCCATCCATCTAGCTCTTCATCTAATAATACATTCAGTTAGACTTCCCCATCCATTTGCCTACTCAACCTTCCATCCATTCATTCGCCTATCTGTTCATCAACCCACCCATCATCCAGACGTCATCTTTCTCATTGATCTGCTAAACCTGTCTGAACACTGACTACATGCTGTGCCTTGTAGTGGGCGCCAAGATAGTAGGATAAAGCCCCTTCCTTCAACCTGCCTATAGTCTAGTGGAGAAGTGGGGCAGAAAGCAAACAGGTACGATTCAGCATGAACTACTGTTACAGAAGAATATATCGGGTGGTTTAGGAGCCCAAAGGGAATAGGAAATATCTTGGGAAATCAGGAAAGAAGACGCATAAACTACTCTTGGAGGATGAGCAGTGGTCAGCCCCTGAGTGGAAACCTGCTCCATCCGTCACGGAGCCTGGAGGCCGCGAGTGTTCTCGGTCTCTACGAGGGTGGCATTTGCCCCGTGTGACTGACACATTGCCAGAACCACAGGGCACAGCCCTGGAGCACTCGATCAATGCCGTTGAGTTCACTCTGCCCTGGGCGCAGCCAAACGATAATGACACTGAAGACTGAGACACGCCAGAGACGATCTTGCCAAACTGACGGTGGTGGCGAGCGTCTCATTTTAAATCACACTTTCTGGGAGCCTGATTTAAACACGGCCCACGAACACCTGGCGTTCTCCGGCATGATCTGACCAGCAGCTCTGAGTGCGGGAGAATTCACGCCATTGTGCCTGGGAGTTCATAGCGAGCACGCTTCTTCACTTTAGCTCCACTGCTCTTTTGGTTTTGTCTTGTGTTAGAGGTGGGGACTTGCTACGTCACCCAGGCTGCAATGTGGAAGCTGATCACGGGTGCGATCGTAGCGCTCTACAGCTTGGAGCTCCTGGGCTCAAGCGATAGCCCTGCCTCAGCCTCCTGGGTAGCGGGGACTGTAGGTGCTGCCACGTGCTGCTTCTTGCCTTGTTTTAATCCAAGTTATTCGCAGCCACCTCTGGCAAAGCCCTCAGGAGCAGCATCCAGGGCCTGCTGACATGCCTCTGTCTTCGTGTCCATCGGAAGCACATTCAGATTAGAGGTTTTGATGTGATTTCCATAGACTTATCTTACTTCTGCTGTTTGCATTACAAGCTGGCATGGAAGAGTGCACGGTTTAGAGACAGAGACTCGGATTCAAATCCGAGTCCGGCCATGAAGCGATTGCACGGTGTCGCCCGAGTTAATCACCCTCCCTGAACCTCAGGTTTCTCGCCTGTGTGATGCGCCCAATGATTCCCCCTTGTGGGCGTGCTGGCGGGACTCTTTCTGTATGTTTTTTGCAAGGCTGTTTTGAAGCCACGCATCGTGAGCACTATTTGCGAACGAGTGTGGAGTGCCAAGCCCAGAGCACGATGACACGCTAAGGAAACGGGAGCTGCGTCTGTCATCGCTGTTATGACGGTTTTTCCCGGGGACACTGGGTATTTTAAGATGTATTGGAAGAATTCTCATGTTTTTTCACAGGCGGAATTGGCTCACCGATCAGACTAACCAGATTTATGGTTAAACATGTTTATGAAAACATGCAGTCATGCCTTTTTAATGCAGCGGGAGAGCACATCATTAGGCCTAATTTATGGGGCCGGGGAAACGCAGGAATGAGCACGCCATGGGCGGGCGCTGGCCGAGGCCGCAGTGGTCACCGGGCAGGTGCGTCAGCTGGAAAGGGTGACAAGCCTGGTGGAAGGGGTGGGTTGGGGCCGGCGGCCGCTTACGCGGGTCCCGAGATCCCTGAGCTAGGTCTCGCTGGATCTAGGAGGGGGACTTCCAGGAAAACCAGAGTGTCCCATCACTGCCATGTTTTCCCTCCGCACACGCGATTAATTTTAATGTCGCCGATACGTTTGCCTCTTGGGAGTCCAAGGAGAGCATGCAGGATAAAAGTGAGAGCTAATGATAGCTGTCCCCACTTGACCTTGAGCCAGTCGCTCAGCGCTTGGCGAGGACGGAGTGAGTCAACGCAGGTGTTCGCGGCGGGGCGCCGGCCCGCGCGGGGCTTCGCTGCCGCCATTTGCCGCCGGAGCAGCAGGAGCCTGAGTGGCGTCAAGGTGACATCATCTCAGGAGCACACAGCAGGCTCAACAGCCCACATCTGAACTCGGGCAGCTGGTGTCAGAGCCAGCACTCTGAGTTATGCTTTTCAAAGCAGTGTTGTTGTCGTACAAGGGAGAATTGAGATTTATATCAGGCCGGGCTCGCGCCCGTAATCCTAGCACTATGGGAGGCTGAGGCAGGAGGATGGCCTTAAGCCCAGGAGTTCGAGACCAGCCTGGGCAACATAGTGAGACCCCGTCCCTACTCAAAGAAAAAACAAAAAATTAGCTGGGCATGGTGCCCAGGAATTTTAGACCAACCTGGGCAAGAGTGATACCCCGTCCCTACCAAAAAAAAAAAAAAAAAAAACCAAATCAGCCGGGCATGGTGGCGCATGCCTGTAGTCCCAGCTACTCGGGAGGCTGAGGCAGGAGGATCGCCTGAGCCCAGCAGTTGGAGGCTGCTGTGAGCTGCGATCACACCTTTGCTCTCCAGCCTGGGGAAAGGAGCGAGACCCTGTCTCAAATATTAAAAAAGTATTTATATCAATTACCAAATATCTCTCTGAAAGGTCAACTTTACTCTTTATTCACACACTTAAAACCCACCAGCTCCTGGGCTTGGCAAGGTGGGGGAGCGTGTTTCGGTCGTGTCCGCAGTGTCTCCAGGACCCAGCTCCAGCCCTGAGAGCAGCGAAGGTGTCTAGATCGGAGCTGACACACCCTCTCCCACCACAGCAGGGCAAAGCCGAGAGCTCTCTGGCTCAGAGCAGCCCGTGGCTCGGCCACCGCCTCCTGTCCTCCAGCCAGGATGGCACACCTGCTGTTTGTTCCTTGGCCTCGAAAGGTCCTGCTCGAGCTGCAGGTGTCCCTGAAACTCTCCTCCTCCTCCTCCGAGTTCCAGCTGGACGTCTCCGCCTCTTAGGGTCCTCCCGCGCCTTCTCCAGTCCCCAAAGCTCGGGGCGGAGCACGTGGGTGCCTTGAAAGACGTCACCGCCCGCCGGCAGTCTCCAGCCGGCCCTTGAAGGACAGGCAGGCGGGGGCCTGGGACGGTGGCCGGGGCTCCTCGTGGCGGCACGCAGACCTGGAGACCCCGGCGGTTCTGGGGAAGAACTCGCTACCTCCTCCAAACCGCCGTTTTCTCCCGCGTCAGTTGTGTCATTCTCTCCTCCCGCTGCAGGCTAAAACTATCCTGCTGCATGCCCCGTTTCCTTGCAGCCTCACCGTTTTCACGTCTACCTCGCGTGTGCTGTTGCCGTGCGACGTCATCTCTGGCGACCGATGGCACAGAGCTGTGCGCCCGGCACACGGGCTGAGACCGTGCCTCAGACACCTGCTCAGTTATTCTCGTTTCTGGCCTCTGGCGGGATCGCAGTCTTTTATGCCAGCAGAGCTTTGCGCTGGCTCCTTTCAAATTTCTTTTGTTTTACTTTCTATTCTTTTTTTTTTTTTTTTTTTTTTTTGAGACAGAGTCTTACTCTGTTGCCCAGGCTAGAGTGAGTGCCGTGGTGTCAGCCTAGCTCACAGCAACCTCAGACTCCTGGGCTCAAGCGATCCTCCTGCCTCAGCCTCCCGAGTAGCTGGGACTACAGGCATGCACCACCATGCCCGGCTCATTTTTTCTATATATATCAGTTGGCCGATTAATTTCTTTCTATTTTTAGTAGAGACGGAGCCTCGTTCTTGCTCAGGCTGGTTTTGAACTCCTGACCTCGAGTGATCCGCCCGCCTCGGCCTCCCAGAGTGCTGGGATGACAGGCGTGAGCCACTGCGCCCGGCCCCTGCAGTTAGTTTTCTTCATTTGTAAGTGGTGCTGTGTGGCCCGCCCGGCCGGCTCCCACTCTCAGGATGATCTGGGCCTGGTCCCTCGAGCCCCTGTAGACAGTCCCCACCCCCCGCCCCCTCAGTTCCGCCCACCTGGGCCCCACAGGGCCAGGGCAGAGCTCCAGGCCCAGAGCGCCGGCCGGTCCGAGGCGCTCGCGGCTGCACAGGCTCAGACGGCGCGGCAAAGGAGGCCGCTCCTGGTTCTCGCTCTGCGTGTGTCTAGCGTGTGACGTCCGGGAAGTGTCTTCCCTGCTGCGTCCCATGTCCCTTGATCATGGAAACAAGGCCGAGGGCGCTTACCAGAAATGGCCTGGCTGTGAGGGTGAAATATGGCAACATGCAGAAAACACGCAGCGCCATGCCTGGTACGTGGCAGAGATTTGGCGAACCTTCCTCCCCCCCTCCTTCCTTCTCCTTTGTTTCTTAGTTATAAAAGTGACAGGTTTGAATAAACGTCCTCCCGTGAGAGAGTCTGAGCCTGTGCCTTTAAAAAAAAATAGAAGATCGGGTTTTATTCGTGCGATATTATTTGGAAGCCTAAAGAAATATGATTTTTTTCCAAGTGGGAGGGAAAATATCCAGCGTTTTTCCTGCTCTGGGAGCTCTGGGAGCTGAAGGCGAAATGACAAACGTGTCCGAGTGACTCCTTTATTTCTATTTATGGGCTGTGCCATACAGCTCGGCGGACGCTGAGGTGCTTTTTCCAGCTTAGGAACTTTCCTTGGCTGAGGCGAGGCGAGGATAAATGCTTTTCCTGGGATGAGTCCATGGCTGGTGCCCTCTTTCCAATATCCCTCCAGATTGAAACTTAGGCTTAAAAATCCAAGCGAGGTAAGAGAGACTGTGAGTTTGCAAAGCAAACCCTCTGCGAGGCTATTTTGCGTGAAAAGTCAGTGCTAGTCTTTTTTTCTTTTCTTGTTCTTTTTTTTTTTTTGAGACAGAGTCTCACTCTGTTGCCCAGGCTGGGCAATTTCCAGATAATATTAGATTTTTCAGTGAGATCTATGACTTGCTTCTACGCCCCACCCCTCGTAAAAATTGCATGATCAGAGCATATACATTTCCCTTTTTGGTGAAGGTAGCCGGTCAGTTGATGTAAAAGGTTTCGCTATTCCTTAAATGTTAACCTCCATGGGCATTAGTTGTCTTATTTACTTATTTGAGGCAGAGTCTCACTCTGTTGCCCGGGCTAGAGTGCTGTGGTGTCAGCCTAGCTCACAGCAACCTCCAACTCCTGGGCTCAAGCGATCCTCCTGCCTCAGCCTCCCGAGTAGCTGGGACTACAGGCATGCGCCACCATGCCCGGCTAATTTTTTTTTCTGTATATTTTTAGTTGCCCAATTAATTTCTATTTTTAGTAGAGACGGGGATATCGCTCTTGCTCAGGCTGGTTTTGAACTCCTGACCTTGAGCGATCCTCCTGCCTCGGTCTCCCAGAGTGCTGGGATTACAGGCGTGAGCCACCGTGCCCAGTTGTCATGTTTATATATAGTGTGCATAATGGCATTTCTTCTATTCCACACGGTTGTCGAGGGGACCCGTGGAAGGGCTGGCTGGGAGTGGCTCCGTGAGTCAGGGCGAGCAAGGCCGTGCTGCAGAAACAAACACCCCCGAATACCAGCAGCTCAGCAGACAGAGGCTCCTTTCTTACTCTTGCTCACGTCCGACTTGGGTCAGCGACTTGGGTCAGCTCCCTCTCGGTCGCTCCGGGCCCGGCACTCGGGGTGGAGGGAAGGGGACACGGCGGGTCACACCCTGGCCCCGGGACCTTGTGTGTGATGTGCGCGTTGTGCTCACACGCTGCCGTGCGGACCCGGCCTCGCAGCCGTGCCGACTTTGAAGCGGGCAGGAGAGGCGCAGACCCAAAAGCGGCGAGAACCGGGGCATCTGCGGGCGGGTTCAGCTTCGGCTCAGCGCGGCGCCGGGGGTTGCAAAGCCCTCACTGCTCGCTCTGAGAACGCACGGACGCTTTCGCTCTCAGCCAGCTGTGCTTGTGTCCCAGCAGCGCCCTGAGCTGGCAGCTGCGGGGAGCGTGTGTCCGGCGCCAGACGGTCTCACCTGCTCCCGTCCCGTCCCGTGGCGGGCGTAGCGAGGGCCCCCGCCCGCGTCAGCGGCCACTCCGGCCCCTGCAGAGAGGGTGGGGTCCCACCTCGGGCAGACTCCCACCGACGGCGGGAGGCTTGTGTCAAGACCCGGGTCTCGGGCTCGTAGGGAAAGAGAGTTGTGATCGAGTAATGGCGTCTAACTCGGGAACTAGATGCAGGGCGCGGCCACGTTCAGGGGACTTCTCGGTAGCCGATGGAGGGACGTGCCCGCAGAGATCCACCCCGGGCACTGGCCTCCAAACTCCCGTCCTCCCGGTGCGCGAGCCCGCGCCCGTCCAGGGCTCACGCGGGGCCGGACGGCATCTGCGCCGCCCCAGGTCACCACCGTGCCTTGCTCTGCGGGCGCGGCCAGCCGGGCCTCCGCCTCTCTGGCTGCGGCAGGTACCGCGTCGCCCTGGAGGCCGGAGAGAAGGCCTTTCCCTGAGCTTGCACGGCCGAGCTAGGAGGGCTGTCAGACAGCTCTCCCAGCCAGTTCTCTCCAAAAATACCCACTCCTGGTTGAAAAACGGAGGGTTATATAACCTTCACGCCGGCCTCTCCCATTTCCCTTGTCGCCGGGCTGCCACGGCTGTCACCGTGCGGTCCGCGTCCTGGGGAGCCAGGGGGAGGCTCAGGGCGGGAAACCGGCAGCCCCGTGAGCCCACCCATGGGTGGGGCTGGTCCTGTCCAGAGGGGCGGTTGCCTTGGGGCATGGCCCCGGACGCCTTGCTGGGGGCCTGGTCTGCGTTTGCTGGGACCGGGAGGCCGGTGGCTGCGGTTCAGGTGTGGCTTCTCACCTGGCACCTGGGTCACGCCCGTTCCCGGGCCCTTCTCACACGTCCTGGTGGCCATCCGTGAATACGGGTCTCCACGACCTGATCTTGTGGACAGGGACACGGAAGCTCAGTTAAGGCGAACGGCTTGGTCACGTGACCACAGTAGCAGAGGGTCGGGGTCCAAAAGTGACCCAGCCCGAGAGCCCCTCGGGCAGCTGAGAATCGAACCGGAGACACCTGGGACTGCCACCCCGTAGTCGGGGGAGAGTGACGGCCCAGCCTCTCCCCTGCCGGCGTGGATCCTTCCTCCTGTGGTCACGGGATCCTTCCTCCTGCGACAGCCCTTCCCGGAGCTCCGCGGGGCTGCGCAGACACACCATGTTTTCTCCGTGTGTGCGCGCACATGTGTGTGTGTTTCTCTCCCCCGATGGCTTTTCCTCTGTTTGATCTGGAATTCTCCGGGGCAGCGGTATTCCACGCTAGTGCCGCTGCCCAGCCGGGCCGGGGGAAAGTGGGCAGCCTGTTCCTTATAAACGCCATGAGTCACAGGTCCTGCCAACTGCCAGGAACACTCAGCCAGAGCCCGGTGTCCTTTGGCCGCGTGGACTTCCTGAGGGCGGGCGGCACAGTGCCTGCTTTATGCTCAGGCGCTCCTGCCTTCCCGGGGGGCTTCCGATCTGGGGAGCCTGGCTGTCGGCGGGCCAGGGGTCTTTCCTCAGCCCGCCGGAGCCCCCGTGAGCATCGCCGGGTGCAGGGAGTAGCGGGGACCCCAGGGGGGCGGGACGTGGAGCCAAGAGGGCTGGCTGTGTGGCCCTGAGCGACTCCCTGGGCTTTCTGAGCCTCAGTTTCTTCATCTGTAAAATGGGGTAATTATAGCTGTTAAGAGCACAGGCTATAGAAGCTGATGAGTCTGGATTTAATTCTTAAAGATTTTGGGGAGCTAGGTAACTTTAGCTAAGTCCGTCGTCCTTTTCAAATGTCAGTTTCCTCAGCTACAGAAAGGGCATTGCAACACTGCTCAACCCATCGGGATGCTGTACACAGTAAATGAACACAAATATGGGGGCACCTAGGACCATTTGCGGCGTACAGTAAATGCTAAATAAATTTTGGATGTGACTATCTTATCACTGTTGTTCTTATCTGGATTTCAGGGTTGTGGTGAGAGTCAAAAAGGCTGAAGATGCAATAGTGTCTGCTATGGAGTTTGGGGCACAGTTAGGGCTTCCAAGTGGTTAAGCTTGGGCTTCGTCCTGAAGACGTGAAACCGTTGGGAAGGCGGCGGCCGGGCAGGAACTGCTGAGACACCAGGCGCTGAGCTGGGGGCTCAGAAGGCGGAGGTGGAATTCATCCTCCTCCGGGAGGGCGCCATGTCACGGGAGCGGCCGCGGGCGGGCGGGGCGGGGCGGCGGTTGGGTTCAGAGCAGTGAGGGGCGCAGAGCAGGGAAGACCCTGTTCCTCCCCGGATTCCCGCGTTCAGAGACTCTAATTTCTGTTTTGTTCCCAGTGGTTTCACCCACCAGAGCTGTCAGTGCCCAGGACGATAGGCAGAGGTCGAGTCATGGAAGGCCACGCTAAGACCTTACGACCCTGTACATGCGTGAGCCGGGGACGCAGTTTAGGCAGGAGGCGGCGTGTGCAAACCCGCCCATGGGAGGACGCCTCAGGCAGCCCCGTGGGTGTGGTGCAGGGAGGTAGATAGTGGCAGGGAGACCAGCGCGGAGGCTTTTTCCGTCAACCAGGTGCAAACACCAGGGGCCTAAGATAGGGGTGCAGACGGAAGAGGTGTACAAGAGACGAGCAGACGGGTCTACCCAAGCAGACAGGCTGGAGGCTGCCCCCCAGCCGGGGCGTGGGGGAGTGGGGCGAGGTCTTCCGGGGAGGAGGAAGGGGCACTTAGTTGCCTCCAGGTCTCCTTCCTGCCCGTGGAGTTTCCTCTGCTGGGCTACTTAGACGTGCCACAGGCCGGGGACTAGACGGGGCTGAGAGGAGGAGGAGGAGGAGGAGGAGGAGGAGGACCGCAGGAAGGCACAGCTCTGCGTGGCAGCCCCACCACGAAAGGGGCCTCAGGAAAGCCCCCAGGTGACCTCCTTGCCTCCCCTTGGGGTTAGGAAAGGATGCACGTCTGGAGCTCTTGTAAGCGCTGGAACTTTCTAGAAAGCTGCAAGGCTACCGGTTGCCACGGGGCACCCGAGCAGTGCCACAGCCGGCTCCCTTTCCCTCCGGGGTGCTGCGCCTGGAGGCTCCGGTCCAACGACAGGACGGTTTGACCCCCGCGTGGAGAGCGAATGGGGCCGTGCCGAGTGTCCGAGTCTTGCCTGGGATCCGGCAGTGCTGGAAGCCACTGGACGTCCAGGTGGCTCTGACAGGTGCTCCCCGTCGGGCTGAGCCCTGGTGCTCCCGTGCAGGGCTCAGTGAGTGTGTCTCCCTGAGCCCCGGTGCGGCAGCAGAGCCCACGGCCGCTCCGGGCCTCCCCGCTGCCTGCACCTTGCGGCCACCAACTCTGAGACCTTGCAGGAAGTGAGGGAGGTGGGTGCAGTGACCTCAGGGTGTTTTGATGGTCTTCTCCTGTGTGCGGTCAGGCTCCGCGTCCGTTCCAAGCCAAACCCGGCCTGTGCCAGGCACCGGGTCTCTGAGCGGGGGGCCGGGCTCCCGAGGTGCGAGCTCCGCCGTCTGGCTTCGGGGCAGGCTCTGTCTGCACAAGCCCGGTCTTTCCCCTTTCACGGGTCTCCTGTCCTCCCCAGGGAGAGCGGGGCAGAGCAGGTCACACTGGTCCGGCACGAGTGGTGTCAGTGCCACGCTGGAGGCGGCTGCCCGCCCGGTGGTGACGAGCCCCGTGGAACCGAGCGGCTGCTTGGCTCCCGGTTTGCTTTTATTTCCTCCCTCCAAGTTGTTCGTGGCCTCAGACGGGGATGTTTCCACTCTGAGAGCACGGCTCCCCCTGGACGCAGTGCCATTTGCTGTCCGCGCCTCGGTCCACCTCCATCTGCTGCCCGGCGGGACGCCGCGGCTGGGGCTTCTCGGACAGATGGCGGGAAGGAGGCCGGCGCGGGAGCAGGCAGGCCCGGCGCGGACGCGGGGCGGGAGTCGGGAGCCGGACGCAGAGTTCAGGCTGCAGTGGGCTGCGGGACGGCTGGGCGGCCCCGAAAAATTGCTTGACCTTCCTGGGCCTCGGCTATCTTGCACTCCGAAACTGCAGCCGCAACAAACCACGATCCTCATGCTGAGATGGGAATGGGAGGGCGCAGGCTCCAGGGGAGGACCGGGAAGGTTGGTTTGAATTTCCCGCTGCAGGGAGAGCTGCCTCTGGTCACCCCCTGACCCCCACCCAGGGAGTGTCGGCCTGGGCGGCTGTCACAGACGTCCGTGTGTACTAATTCCCCCAGGCCATGTGCAAGTGGTTCCACTGATGTCACTGGCTTCCAAGCAAAGTGTTTACCCACTTGGGGCCTCTGGAGATGACACTGTTGGTGACGGGGTCTGCCTGGACTGGGGGGGATGGGGATGGGGACCCTCTGGGACTTCTCGGCCCCAGGCCAGCTTTCTGAGGCCCATAGTCCCCCTCCAGGCCCTGGGGATCCGGTCCCTTTCCACTTCTGTGAGCCTCATGCCACCCTCACCGTCGCCTGGGGTCCCCAGTCCTGAGACCAGGTGTGACAAGGGCCCGTTTTCCTGTCTCAAGCCTGCCGACGGTCCCAGCCGAGCCAGGCGTGGGTGAATCTTAGCAGGTTCACTGATGTTTGAGGCTCAGAGGGAGGGACGAGAATGTTCTGTGAGCTGTCTGTCTGGGCCAGGGCCGAGACGAAGGCACCTGCAGAGGGCGAGATTGTGGGTGTAAGAAGAAAGGCAATGACCTCTCCCTGATCATCCACCGTGGGCACGACCAGGAGGCCGAGAGTGGGACTCCTGGCGTCCCCCGTGGGGTCCCCCTCGCACAGATGGGGAACTGAGGCACAGCGGCTAAGTGGCTCCCGTGTGCAGATTCCGGGACTCCAGCACGGCACAGCATGACACAGGGGCCGGCCCTCTCGCTTGGGGACTTGTGTGTCCCAAGCACGGAGCCGTCCCTCCCGCTGGGTCTGCAGGTCTCTCCTCCAGCCTGGGACCGCCACTGGGTCCTGTCTCACTCACCAGTCCAGGAGAGAGGGAGGTGAGGGCGCAGCTGGGGTCCCTGGGAAGGGGCTGCACCTGGCTGGTGACATCTGCCGGGAGTCTGAGAAGGGGAAGTCGGGGGCTGTCTGCTTTCCGTCATGCTGCCCGGCCCTGGGGGTGGGGGCTGCCCTCCCCTCTGGAACTTTCCCCGCCTGACCCCCCCCACCCCGGCCCCTGCAGACGCACGGCCCCTTCCTGTCGGGGCCTCAGAGTCTCATCTTCTGGGCTTCCGGAGGGAGCTCCGGCAGAGTCCCGGCTGGCATCCCCGTGTCCGCCCTCGGGGATTCTGCTCTTGCTCCATCCTGGCTCCATCCTGCTCTTGCTCTGAGGCCTGAGTGGGCAGCCCCGGCGTGCTCGGCTCCAGACTGGCAGCCTCCGGCCCCGGCGCTCTGTGTCCCCAGCTGCCACGCTGTGACTCACGTCTGGAAATTCCGGACTCTTTGTTCGAGGGGCAGGAGGAGGTCCGTGCCTGGTTCTGATGGCCCAGCCCGGCCCAGCGGGGCAGCAGGTCCTTAATCTTGTCTTATTTCCCTAATTTACACTTCACTGGTGGTTTGAAAGACCCTTCCTAAATAGGAAGGATACGTCACCTTTCACCTTTGACTCTTGACCTCTGTGAGCTGGGAGGGGTGACCACCTGTGTTTCCGGTTCCCTGTGGCAAGAGACCCGCTGGGGCAGGCGCAGTGAGCCGCTTCCCTCCAGATCAGAAAGGGACCTCCCTGGACCTCTGGGAGAGGCAGGTTGGTCCCACCTGGAGGCTCAGCTTTTATCAGTTTGGGTTGGAACATGCGACGTTCTGGAACATTCCCCAACTAGCTGCTGTCTGTGAGCCTGAGCAGAGCGTGTCCTTTGATCGCCATTGGGGTTGGCACGTACTTGCCATCAGCCAAAGGAAAAGGAAGGCGTGCTCGGTACCCCCACACTGCTCACGCGTCTCGTGGGCTGCCGCAGCACACCCGGGACGTAGGCCTGGGGGGTCTTGGCACCCCCACTGGCAGGCGGAGACCGTTGCCGAGTGACCGCCGTGTCCCGTGCGGGCGCCGTGTCACCACGGGGTGAGTGTGACTCCGTCCAGTAACTCTCACCACACACCGATGGCGGCATTACCGGCAGTTTACAAATGGGGAAACCGAGCCGCGAGGAGGGTGAAGTATGTATGCAAGTGCCCACCCCTGGGAAACAGCTGGACCAGGGGCGACGTCCGAAACCCCGACCTCCAAGGCCCGGGCGCTCTCCACCACCCTCGGAGAAGCGGGCTTTATTTTCCCCTCTTATTCTTGTAAACGCTAATAAGAGTTTCCAGGACGGGGCTGGGCCGGGGCGGCCTCTGTCTGACCTGCTCTCCAAACCGCTCCAGCTGCCGGCGCCGGCCAAGCCACAGAGTGCGTGGCCGCGGTTCAAGCAAGTGAGCGAGGCCATCGCGCCTTCTCATTAGCGTCTGGGAGGAGAGCAGGGCCGAGGGAACCGAATTACCCGTCAGCCGCTTCGCTGTGGGGCCGGCCCCTGGCTTCTCGCCAGGCCAGACCTAGCAGGTGTCATTCTGGCCACGGGAGGGGTGGCAGGAGTGGCAGGATGACCCCCCCAGGCTTTCAGATGCCGCCCTCTCCCCAGCTCGGATCCGCAGACGGCCCTCCAGGAAGCCGGGCCGTTGCAGGCTGCCCGAGGCCACATTCGTGGCTGTCACTGTCCCGACAACTGAAATGTTCGCGGTGAAAGAAAAGGCCCTGGCCGCCCGGCCTGGCTCCCAGCTGGTGGGACACCCAGACCCACCTTTGAGCCTCACCTGCCAGCACCTGCTCGGGCGGTTACTAGGAAACGCCGCCATGCGCTGGTCCTCCCTTCTGCCCGGCGACGCCTTCCCATGGAGTCCCTGCCTTTGGCGTTGAGCACCTTGTGTGTGGTCGGGGAGTTAGAAGACGAGTGATCCCTCCTTCCAAGGCCTTTATTTTACACAACGCTGCATTTCCCCCAGACGCTGCGAATGTTGCGTTATTTGCGAAATTCATTTGCTCTCGAGTTACCGGCTGGGTATTTCTGCTGTCTCCTCGGGGCTGTTGCCACACGGAGCTCTTTGCCCCGGTTTCCCCGGCTCCCTCTTGCCTCCCGCCCCACCCCTCCCCCCATTCTCCCTGGCAGGCCTGGTCTCCACGTCCTGCCTGCCATGACAGTCTCGTTTCATCTCATCTAATGACACGATGAAGAGCGTTTTTTTTTTTTTTTTTTTTTTGAGACAGAGTCTCGCTTTGTTGCCCAGGCTAGAGTGAGTGTCGTGGCGTCAGCCTAGCTCACAGCAACCTCCAACTCCTGGGCTCAAGCGATCCTCCTGCCTCAGCCTCCCGAGTAGCTGGGACTACAGGCATGCGCCACCACGCCCGGCTAATTTTTTTTATATATTTTTAGTTGGCCACTTAATTTCTTTCTATTTATAGTAGAGACGGGGTCTTGCTCTTGCTCAGGCTGGTCTTGAACTCCTGACCTCGAGCGATCCTCCCGCCTCGGCCTCCCATGAAGAGTGTTTTATACATGAGGAAGCCGAGGCCTCCTTGGAGGTTACGTAACTCGTCTCGAGTCCCACGGTGAGAGGCTGGCCGGCTGGGGGACGGGCCACGTCTCTGACGTCACCGTCCACGCCCTTCCATTGCATGTGCTGCTTCCGCCCTATCCCCCTGCCCATCGGCCAAAGCCTCGCCGCGCGCCACAGCGGGCCGGGTCCGACCAGGAAGCAGAGCACGAGAAGGCTCAGCCCCGGGATGACTTTGTCCCATCACCGAAGGATATAGTTGGCTCAACGAGAGAGAGACACAGAGAGGCGGCTCTGCTCCTAGGGGTCCCGTGGCGTGAGTAGTGGGAAAGGAGAAGCCAGCCCGAGAGCAGAGACCACAGTACTCAGCGGTTTCCAAAGGCAGGGACCGGAACAGAACATCCAGCCTCCCCCCGGGAAAATCCCACGAACACAGCCAAGGAGATTATAAAACACGTCACTTTGCTACTGAGAGCCGGGGAGAGCCTGAGAGGGGATTTGGCTCGGGAAGCAGAGAGCAAATCTCCCTCCAGTCGCAGAGTCTCTAAGCCGGTAAGATTCGCGTGCTGCCCGTGTGCCGGCTTGGCCTTCCTGCCGTGAGCCCAGACTCCCCCAGCCCCGCTCCCCTGCCTCCGAAAGATCTGAGCGGTCTCCTGCCGCCTCCTCCGGAATCCCGACAGGCAGGTCCCGTCGAAATGTCTGCATGTGGGGCGTGGAGGAAAAAGTCTTTATCAAAGTCTTAATAAAAAAAAAAAAAAGGATTTCTTGCAAAAAAAAAAAAAAAAAAAGAGCCCTTGTTTGCCCCAAGGCTCCCTGGGAGCACGCAGTGCCAGGACGGCAGTGCCAGGGTCTCGAGGTGAGGAGTCCGGTGCGAATCTCACAGTAATAAGTAATCGGGCTGGGAACGTTCGCAGCGTGTGCCGCCGAGCCGCTTGCAAAGACACGTCTTGAACACGGGACCCCACTGGTCAGGAGAATCCCGCGGCGAACCATTTGCAAAGTGAATGTTCTTTTGCACGATGAGTGTTTCTGGCGATATGAACACACCCTCTCTCGCTTATTTATGAAATTCACAACCGAGGCTTTCTGAAGGCGGGCGCCGCGGAATCGCGTCTTTGATGAAAATAACAGTTGCTTCAAGATGAGGAGGACTGTTTTCTTCCTCTTGTGACCCCCGTCTGTGTGGCCGGCACCGTGACTTAAAACCAGGCTTGGAGCAGGTCAGATGGAGCGAGGGGATCTCCACCGGGGTGGCCTTTAGGGAACGGAGACACGGCCCGGCTGCCACGGCGGCTGGGGCCACGGGAGCGGGAATTGGGAGGAAATGTGGAGACGGGGTTTCTGCCCGGGCTCCGGCCGCCCATCTGTAACTGGGACAGCTCCCCCAAACCCCTACTTTCTCCCCCTCCACAGAGGGCGGTTTATGACATTAGGGAACAGCCGCTGGGGACCCCGTGAAGACCCTGTTCTGAGATTCCAGAAGGTTCTCAAGCACCTCAGGGCTGCCCTACCCTCTGCTCACCTGGCGCCCTGCCCTGGGTGGGGGCGGAACTGGCCCACCTGGCAGGTGCTTTAAGCCCCCCACCTTGACACACCTGTCGTGGCCACACTCTGGCGCCCTCGCTTTGGCGTTGCAGGGCTTGGCCTGCCCACCTGAGCCCCCCTGTCAGCCGCCTCCCTGGGTCCTCGACATCTGAGCAGCCTTGTGTGGGCCGAGGTCCACCTCCAGCTGCTGCCGCTGCTCAGCCGACAGGCTTGGCGGCGAGACACCCGCGTCGGCCACCTCACCTCCCGGCCACCTGTCCCTCATCAGCCCCTGCCGTCTCTCTTCTGCCTTCCCTGCTCCGCGGAGGCTCTGCCCTCAAAGGCCACCGTGGCTTTCGTCCTGCTGGCCACCCTGCCACGGGGGCACACATTAGAGCAGGTGTTCTCGCGCTGTGTGCCGTGGAGCCCCAGGGGTCCCGGGGCTCTCTCGGGCGTTTAGAGGAGAGGAGGTGGGGTGCCAGCCTGCACCCGCCTCACCCGGAGCAGCTCTGCCCCTGCGGGTTAAGTGCCGGGACGTCGTGAAGAGAGGATTAGAGCAGGAGCTCTCACGGCTCAGGCTCTGGTCCCCAGGTAGAGGGACCTAGATGACCTGCCCTGGGGCAGCGTGCAGCAGAGGTAGGCGTTTCCGCAGGTGAACCAAACAGCACCGGGAAGTATAGGGTTTTTGTAGCGGGGTGGGAAGGCTGTGAACCAGCACTTCATGTGTGCGGTTTTCCCAGATCCTATCATGCATGAATCTCTCTTCTCGAAATTCTCCACGCCGGCGTGTTCTATTAGAAGCCTCTTAGGAGTTGACACATCTTGACCCAGCACCGCAGAATGGAGAGGTGCGTGTGTGTGTGTGCACGCGTATGCACATGTGCATGGCGCACCGTCCTTCTAATGAGCCGCAGGCCGTGGCTCCAGAGGTTCTGGCCACTTCCAGCCCAGTGCTCATGTTCTCAAGGGCCCTGGGGCGGCTCCGCACAAAAGGCTCCTTGTCTCCGAACCTTCCTGGGCCAGGCTTCCTGGTTTGGGCTGATGGCTGGTCACTGTTGCATCCGCCCACAAACTTTCTTTTGTTTAACCCTACCTTCGCTCAAGGTTTTGTAAGTTAGTTTTTTATTTCGTATTTGTCCGTTGGCAACAAAACATGATCCAGCTTTCCACACTAATTACTGTGATCGGCATAAAGCACGAGCGTATCTGCAGGCACGAGTCCCGTGCAGCCCGTCCCTACAGTTCTCTGTCCCTCACAGTCTCGCCGATTCCAGCAGGGAGTGAGAGCCAGGCCTGGAACGCCCCGAGTTGCCCTCCTTGTTCTAGAAGGATGATGTCCCTGACCCGTCTGTTCTGCCCGTGGCTAAGCCTGCCCTGAGGGTCCTGGGACTCAGGGACCGGCCCTCCGGCCCCTCCTTCCTGCCTCAGGGGCGGTGGGGGCAGGAACGGGCCCCAGGCAGTTGCCTTAAGGACGAACGTCTTTGGTTTTCCGGGAGGTTCCCCACACCTAATTCTGCCAGCTTGTGAGCTCTTCGGAAGTCTTCGTGTTAACTGGAAACAAAATCATCTTTGTTTTTAAGCTATTTTTGAGGTTGTCTAATCAGGACCCTGTGGGCCAGGGGATGTTACTAGGCAACAAGATGCGGAGGCTGCGGTGAGCTGGTTCGAGCTGTGCCACCTGCTAGTTGCATGACTTCCCCGAGGCTCAGTTTCCTCATCTGTACGACGGGGGCAGCAGCGTCTGCCTTGTATTCATGGAGTTCATTCGGCATTTGTGTGTGCGCTGACCATGTGCCAAGCCCAGCACCGACGCCCCGGGGAGCGCACGAGTCGGGAAGTGAATCGAGAGGCAGTTGCCATGGAGACTGTGCCCGGTGAGGTCTGAGCACCCGTGGTCTTGGTGTCCAGCCCACCTTCCGGCCCAGAGATCCGCACGGTGCGGGAATGGCTGGCGGGAACCCTGAGTGCTTGGGAAGGAGCTGGTTTGGGGTCTAGGTGGAGGCAGAGGGCACTTTCTGTGAAGGTGCTGAGGGGTCAGCAAGGCTGTGAGTTGTAGGACAGGACCGTGGGAAGTTCTGGGAGAGGCTCAGAAAAGGCACAGGGAAGCCTGCAAGGACGTCTTTCCGGCAGCTTCCATGGTGGACTGCATGGTGGCTCCCCAGGCCGCAGTATTTCCCAAGCTACCGTGTTTCCCTGAAAACAAGACAGGGTCTTATATTTATTTTCCCTCAAGAAGACACCACCCTAGGGCTTATTTTCAGGGGACGTGTTATTTTCCCCTCAAAGCCTCAGCTCGCAGCACGCACGGGACGGCCGGGACCCGACAGGGGGAGCCGACCTTGTTGGTGGGGCTGCCCGCACCTTTCCGGTCACCTCTGGGACAGCAGCTGCCACAACGGGGCGGATGAGAAGGGCTGCTCGTGTTCTTTCCCGCTCCGCGACGACATGCACGGGTTGTGCAGACGCGCCCGTCACTAGGGCTGATTTTTGGGGTGGGGCTTCTATTGTGCAAACGCTTAGACATCCTGCTAGGGCTTGTTTTATGGGGAGGTCTTATTTTCGGGGAAGCACAGTATCGATTCCCCTGGGCAGAGGAGGGCAGGTTAGGGCTGAGCTGGGGCAGGATGTGGGGGTGTCGGCTCAGGATCTCGAGGAGGAGGCGGCTGGGGCCCGGGCTCCCCATGCTACTTGCAGGATGGAGCAGCCGCTCCGGAGCCAGGTCCCTGGGGAGATGGATGCGGAGCACTGTGTGCTCCAGACAGTCCAGAGCCCAGGCTGGAGTCTCCAGGCTCCTACTGTCTCCTTACCGAGTCCTGCACCCAGAGCTTTTGAGCTGGACAACCTCCATCCAGCCTCGGGTCACAGCTTGTTGTCCCTCCTCCCCGAGGGCCTCTGCGTGCAGCTGCCGGAAGTGCCAAATCCCTTCTCCGCCTTCCTCAGGCTGCTCCCGGCACACAGGCAGCTCCAGGGAAAGGTGGATTTAGCAAAGGAGCCCCGGGGAGGGAGAGACAGAGATAGAAAGAACCTGTTGCCCATTTCCCATCCATTGTCGTTCGGACGATCCTGTTTTAAGTGTCACCTGTTCCGGCCATAAAAGACAGGAATGTGTTTGCAGAAGGTCCCGCGATGCCTGGCGTACACCGCCCAGGAAGCGCCCTTCCCAGCCCGCCTGCTTCTGTTGTGCAGCATCAGATCCGACCCTGTTGCACTCCCCGCATTTAGCGACAGTGAGGACAGTGTCGTGGACTCTGATCTGTGTCGCCTCCAAGTCACTGTATCAGACACCACTTCAGGTTTCTGAGGCTTGGGTTTAAAATAAACTGTGTGTGCATGTGTGTGTGTGTGTGTGTGTGTGTGTGAGGGAGAGAGAGAGAGAGAGAGAGAGAGATGGACAGACAGACACCAAGGTATTGCTGGTTCCAACTGGTGGAATTTGCTCGTGATCTGTTTGGTCCAAAAGTTGGTCAGAACTGCAGACTTACAAATCAGCGAGATTCAGTTCTGCATCGGAGTCGGTCGGGGTGAGTCTGGGGTCTAGCCGAGACACTCACACATGCCAGGACTCAGTACCGTGTTTCCCTAAAAATAAGACCTGCCCATAAAATAAGCCCTGGCAGGATGTCTAAGCATTTGCGCCATAGAAGCCCCACCCCGAAAATCAGCCCTAGTGACGGGCGTGGCTGCGCAGCGCGTCTGCACAACCCGTGCGTGTCGTCGCGGAGCGGGAAAGAACACGAGCAGCCCTTCTCGTCCGCCCCGTGAGAGCTCTGTGGCTCCACAGGAGAGATCGGGGCCGGTGGCTCTAAAGGAAACAGAGTCGCAAGACACTCAGGATGGGATTCGGGGTCTGGAGAGTGAGGACGATGCTCCAGAATAAGACGGCTTCACTCTATTTGAACAAATGTAGATGGTTGTACCGTGCTTAAAAAAAAACACACACACACATCCCCTGAAAATAAGCCCCATGGTGTCTTCTTGAGGAGAAATAAATATAAGACCCTGTCTTGTTTTCGGGGAAGCTAGAGGCTGCTGCTCTCTGTGTCCATCCCTCAGCCCGTGGGGCAGCCCCACCTGCCGTTGTTCTGTTCACACCAAGCAGTATGTTAACAATCTAGAAAATTCACAATAAAATCTGGAGATTCCAGGTATCCGTTCCTGCTTAACGAGCTTTTCAGAAATGTAGTGATTTTAAAGAACAGCCTTAGCAGGATTTATTTTTCTCAGGAATCTGCGATGCGAGCAGGGCCAGGTGGGGCCAGCTGGCCTATTCTGTATCCACCAAGAGGCTGGGGCTGGACCGTGGAGGCCACTCGCTCTCGGTCTGGCAGCTGATGCTGCCCCCACTGTGACCCACCGTGACCTCCCCAGGCTGGGACGGCCTCTCCAGTGGGTGCCTGGCTTCCTCACGGCAGGGGGCCACGTGCCAAGGTGAGAGTCCCACCCCCACGTGGAAGGTGCATGCCCTTTGCTACCCCCCGCCTGGAAGTTGCACAGCAACTCTCTTGCTCCATTCTGGTCGTCAGAAGTGAGTCACCGAAGCTGGTCCCTGTGCGCGGAGAGAGGAATTAACTCAACCTCTCTGACGGGAGGACTCTCAGAGAACTCAGGCATGTTTTACAACCAACACGGCAATTACTCCTTTTTCTTGGGAATTGGGTGGCGTGGCAAGGCTGGGCCTGAGCAGGGGCTGCCTCTGCACACGGGACACGAGTCCTCCAAGTGCTGGGTCCTGCCGCTCCCTGAGACGTCACACCCATCCCCTGCCGGGCCCTCCTCTCCCGGCTCTTGGAGTCTGAGAGTCCCAGACACACTCACCTTGCGGTTCCTGCAGGACGCAAGGACGTCTCATTTCGAATGTAAAAACAGATCTCAGAATGTGGTGGTAAGGTTTTTTGGATGGTCGGCGCCAGAGAAAGAAAGACGAGCAGAGTGGAAGGGACAAGCAACAAGGCTTTATCGAGCACTCCCTGGCGAGGTTCGTGGGTCCCGAGAGAGGGGGCCCACCCGTTTGAAAGAGGTGAGGGCTTTTATGCTGTCTTAGGCGGGCTGGGGACTTTTGGCGGGAAATGCTGGGGATTTTCCACTGTGGCCTTTGTCTGTTATTCAGAAATGGGAGGGGCTGGTGGTACCTGCAGATTCCAGGAGGAGGGGCTGGCGGTGCCCGGCAGTTGTTTTTGGTGGGTCTGTTCACGTGAGCCTTTTCTTTTTGATCTACGGAGGGGAGGGGGCCACCAGCCTTACAGTAGTAAATTTGTTTCTTTTTCTCCAAGGGAATCAGATTATATCCAAACAGGTAATTTTTCTAAGAAATAAGCAACTGCTTACTCATCCTTCCCCTGGGTGTGGGAGGTGCGATTTGGAGGCTCTGTGGGCCGTGGGCAGGGGCAGCTGAGACGGGTCCCTGGCATTTGCGGTAGACGGAAGTTCCTTTCTAAGGATGGAAGGGAGGACACTATGTATCCAAAAAAAAGAAAAATTCACCTGTACGGAATGCCTTGTGTTCAATAATTGTGATCACCGAGAAGTGAGCCTTTTAGATTCTGTTTTAAAAATCTTGTTAGGCAGATATATGTACAGTTCAAAAAACTATCACAAAACAGAGATTGCCAGCTCCCAGCACCCCTCGAGGGCCCTAGTAATCACGATCCCCTTCCTGCTCTTAAACGTCATCCTGACCGCCGACACCGTGCCTGAGTTTTGCCTGTTTTTAAACAAACTCTACTTAAATGGAGTACTGCAGTAAGACTCTGCAGGGTCTGGCTGCTTTTGCTCAGTGTTGTGTTTGTGGGAGTCTGTCGTGTTGTTGCTTGTGGCTGTATTTAGTTTTTCATCTTCACTGCTCCTTAGTCTTCTCTTGTAGGAATATATTGCCATTTATTTATCTGGCTACTCCTTTTTTTTTTTGAGACAGCATCTCGCTCTGTCACCCAGGATGGAGCTCGCTTCTCCTGCCTCGGGCCCCCGGGTAGCTGGAACTACAGGCATGTGCCATGACACCTGGCTAATTTTTCTATTAATATTTTTAGTAGAGACGGGGTCTCACTCTTGCTCAGGCTGGTCCAGAACTCCTGAGCTCAAGGCCACCTCCGCCTCCCAGGGTGCTAGGATTACAGGTGTGAGCCACCGCGCCCGGCCTACAGCCTCCCGTCAATGGGCATTTAGATGGTTTCCTCTTTTCGGCTTTCATGAGTAAAATTGCCGAGTGTTTATACTGGCTCACGTTCCCACTGGTAGCGCATGATAATTTTGGTTGTTCTGCAACTTTGTCAACACTGGTCATGTTAATCTTTTGGATTTTAGCCATTCATGGAATGTTATAGTAGGTAATGGGGTTTTAATTTGTATTTTCCTATTAAGTACTGATGCTCTTTATAGGGCATTGAGATTTTCTCCTGTGTGAATTTCCTAGTCACATTTTTTGCCCATTTTTCTATCGGATTGTATGTTTTTTCATGATTAATATCAAGCAAGGTTTTTCAGCCGTGGCACTGTTGATATTTGGGGCCAGATAATTGTGTGTGTCTGTGTGTGTGTGTGTCTATCTGTATGTCTGTGTGTGTGTCTGTGTGTGTGTCTGTGTGTATGTCTGTGTGTCTGTGTGTGTCTGTATGTGTGTGTGTCTGTGTGTGTCTGTCTGTATGTCTGTGTGTCTGTGTGTGTCTGTGTGTCTGTGTGTGTGTCTGTGTGTGTGTCTGTGTGTGTCTGTCTATGTGTGTGTCTGTGTGTGTCTCTGTGTGTGTGTGTCTTTGTGTGTGTCTGTGTGTATGTCTGTGTCTGTGTGTATGTCTGTCTGTCTGTGTGTGTCTGTGTGTCTGTGTGTGTCTGTGTGTGTGTCTGTCTGTGTGTGTCTGTGTGTGTCTGTGTGTCTGTCTGTATGTCTGTGTGTGTCTGTGTGTGTCTGTGTGTCTGTGTGTGTGTCTGTGTGTATGTCTGTGTGTGTCTGTCTTTGTGTGTGTCTATGTGTGTGTGTGTCTGTCTATATGTCTGTGTGTGTGTCTGTGTGTGTCTGTGTGTCTGTGTGTCTGTATGTGTTTGTGTGTGTCTATGTGTGTGTATGTCTGTGTGTGTCTGTGTGTGTGTCTGTGTGTGTCTGTGTGTGTGTCTGTGTGTGTGTGTCTGTGTGTGTGTGTCCATGTGTGGCTGTGTGCGTTGTGCGGTGTTTGGCAGCACCCGATGTCCACCTGCTGGAGGCCAGCAGCGCTGGCCCACACGGTGTCCCCACACTGCAGGCCTGGCCAGGCGCCCCAGGGAGGACAAGGGGAGCCGCCGCAGGGGAGAGCCGCCCGTGGACAGGGTTCTCTGCGCGTCCCGGGCAGGAGCCGCCCCAGCGACGCGCTTTGTAGGGACTCCTCCCGTCCGCACCCTGCCTTTCCAGACAGGTGTTTTTGATGAGCAGGGTTCTTACTGTAGTCCAGCCTTTTTCTTTCTAGTTAGTTCCTTTTCATTCTCGTTGTAGACACTTTTGCCGTCCTATGTTTTCTCCTGGAAACTTCATTGTTTTCTCTTTCACATGTACACCTGCAGTCTGCACTGGGATTGGCTTTCTGTGTGGGAAGAAGCAGAGTCAGGCTTTGTTTTGAACGTGCAGCCCTGCAGTGGGCTTGGCAGCCTTTGCGGAGACGGGCACTCTGCTCGCTGCCCTGCGGTGCCGCTGCCTGCCGTGGGGAGCCCGGCGTCCGTGTGCTCGGCCGGCTCTGCTCCTCTCCGCCGGTCTGCTTCTCTGACCTCGCTTTACGGTGTGTCGTGATGCCCAGCAGATGAAGGCCTCCCACTCCGTTCCTCACAGTTGTCTTCCCCGTCCTTGGCCTTGGCGTCTCATGCAACTTTTAAACCTCCTTGTCCGTTTCCACGAAGAAGAACATTATGGGGTTTTGATTGGGAGTCTCTCTATCTGGAAAAAACAAACGCTTACAGTGTTGAGTCTTCCAAATCGTGAAGGCAGCATTGAAGACAGCATATCTCTCTATTATTTAGGTCTTTAAAAATTCTTCTCTCTCTCAAAAAAGAAAAAAAGGTTTATACAGAAAGAGCAAAAAGGTTTATATGGAAAGTTGGCTTAAATTAATCAAGTGTTATGTTTCAAAAGAAGGATCTATTTGCATTTTTATTATTTTTTTATTATTATTATTTTTGAGACAGAGTCTTATTCTGTTGCCCAGGATAGAGTGGGTGCCGTGGCATCAGCCTAGCTCACAGCAACCTCAAACTCCTGGGCTCAAGTGATCCTCCTGCCTCAGCCTCCCAAGTAGCTGGGACTACAGGCATGCGCCACCATGCCTGGCTAATTTTTTCTCTATATATATTTTTTAGTTATCCAGCTATTTTCTTTCTAATATTTAAGTAGAGACGGGGTCTCTCTCTTGCTCGGGCTGGTCTCCAACTTGTGAGCTCAAATGATCCTCCTGCCTTGGCCTCCCAGAGTGTAGGATTATAGGCGTGAGCCACCGCGCCTGGCCTGTTTGCATTTTTAGATTATATTTCTTGGACTAAAGAATATTCTAAGTCCTCATTGCAGAGAAAGAGGGAAAGAGAGCGTGCAGCAGGTTTCTCAGCCTGGCCCTCCATGTGTTTGCCTATCCGGCCCACTTGCTCTCTGCCTTCCCCTGTCAGTCTCACCCGCCCCAACCCTTTGCCCTCAGTGAGTCCCTGGTAAAATCCCGCTCGGATTTCAAGGCTCCGACTAAGCGATTGCCGTGCACCCGGGGCCCAGGCTGGATGAACAGCTTCTTCCTCCGTGTCCCCTGGCGTCCTCACCACACCCTACACCCTCGTCTTTGTCTCTCTGTCTAGGGGCCGGCTCTGTCCCGGGTTGGCTCCTGCAGCAGAGGACGGGATGGCACCACGATGACAAACTTCTCTTCCTTCCCCAGTCGTATCCTGAGGTCCTACTACGCGCAGTCCCTCTGCCGGGCTCCTGGTTACAGAGAGGCCGAAATCGCGTACCTGCCCGTAAGTGGGCTCAGGACACAGAGATAACCCTGGGACTCGGGGGGCACCGGTGATACAGGCAGACAGGGGTGTTGACACTGGACCCAGAGTTGGGGGCTGGGGGCGGGATGTCATGGAGGGCTTCCCAGAGAAGGTGGCACCGGCACTGAGTCTGAAAGAACGAGCAGGAACAGAGACAGAGAAGGGGCAATACCCGGCGCCCACCAGTGCCCAGCCCAGGCACAAGACAGAGCAGGGACTCGATCAGCATTTGCTCACCTGTGACATTTGTCATGTCCTAAGCCCGGGTGACAGGCTGGGGGCCTGCACGGCCACCCTCTGCCCTCCGGGGGCGGCCAGTCTGTGGCTTTCTGGCTCCCGGGAGGGACTGGCTTGTCTTAAGCGGGTGCAATCGACCAGCCTGTATTTTGGTGGTCTGACTCTACAGGGCGTCCGTGAAGTCTGGAAACAGATAATATCATTTCGCTCTTCACATAGTGGGGGCGTCGTTGGAGACGCTGCGTGTCCGCCTGTGTTTCCCGTATCTGTGGGCACAGGGCTTTCTTGGGGGTGTCCCTTCCTCAGGGACCCCAGAGGGCGCTGACATGAGGTCACACTCCCTGCCTCGTGGTTGCCGCAGAGCGTCTGGGCAGAGTGGAGCCTTGCCCCGACGTGAACCGCGGCTTTATGACAAAACAAAACAGGACAATAAAATTTGGGTGCAAATGGAAACATCCCCATGTTTATTTTAAGTGTCCTTTTAAAAATGTTAAGTCCTTTTGTGGGTTGGGAAATATCAAAACAGGCCGTGGGTAGCTCGGTTTGCTCGTAAAACGTGGCTCATACTTGGTATATTTAGAGACCAGAGGGAAGTGACGTTTCGTAGGAAGTTTCTCTCTATTTTGCTTTTTAAACCGAAAAGTGCTTGGAAAATTCCTCCACCCTCTCTCCGCTGCCGGTGGATTTTCCTGGCCTCGCCATTCTGGTTCAGGCTTCTGTTTCCCGAACGGAAGAGTTAAAGGGCCGGGGCTTGCTTCTGCCTTTAGGAGAGAAAAGGCCTGTTTTTCTGGGACGGTGTCACCAACTGGCCGGGGAGGGCGGGAGGACGCCTTCCTCTGCGAGAAATTAAGGCAGTGATTTGCAACCAGCTGTTTGTGCCAGCGTCCCCAGCTGCTTCTGAGGGTTGTGTCTGGTTTCCGTCCACGCGCCTGTGAGCGTGGCGGGCGCTAGCCGGAGGTCACTCTGGGAGCAGGGTCCGACGGCGCACGCTCCGCACAGAGATGGCTCCAAAACCGTCCTGGGGCGCGCCTGTTTCCTGTGGTTCCTTCTCTCAGTCGGCTTTTCCTCTTCCCCTCTCCCCCCTGGGTTTCTCGCCGGCCTCACCCCGCATCCCCGTCAGATCCCCGGGCCTCCCGGTGGCCTGGCGGGGAGAGATCTGGCCGGTGGCAACGTCCGTGCCCAGGTTGTCATTTTGTGACTGGCAGTGTGTATTCCGCACATGCAGCCCCTGCCGTTGCCAGGACCGGGGCCGCGGTGGGACGTTGTAAGCGTCGCGGAAGCCAGAGCAGTAGGGTAGCGTTATACGCGCCAGACGGTGAAGTGCCGGAAGCGTCTCTGAGCCCCTGTCTGCGTCGCGCCCGTTCTAGAAATGATCTTTCCGATCTCTCCCGCAACCCCCAGCTCCCGACCTCCAGAGCTGGGCGGGGAATCACTGTCCCCTTCGCCGGGGGCAGAGCCGTGGTTCCATTCTGTCTGCAGCCGCCAGCGTGTAGGGCATCCGGAGGGGCAGCTGAGGCCGTCGAGCTGCAGGCGCACCGGGCCCCCTCGGGAACCCGCGGCTGCACGGAAGGTTTTGCTTCCTGGAGACGAGGGCGCCGTCACCAGGCACCCTGGGATGCACGGACAGGGCAGTGAGACTGCACACCGGACAGCCAGCCCGTGGGCGTGCAGACGGCATGGCCCCAGAGAGACGGGGCGGGAATAGGGGTGGCGCGGTCTAGAATCAGCTAAGCGCAGGGCAGAGTCGAGGCTCCCCTGGAAGGGGCAACCAGCGTAGGGAGACCTAGAGGCACGGCGGCCTTTCTCCCCGCCGGCCGCCGCGGAGCACCCCACGGGCACCCCCTCATGGCATCAGCACCTGTCCGTCCACACCGCAGCACAGGAAACTAGGGCCGCACGGGGTCACAGGGTCAAGTCTCAGATCCGATGCCGGCGTTCCCAGCCAGTCCATCTCATTGCCGCAGAGCAGCCACCGCCATTGGCTGGCACCGTTGAGCCCAGGGGCATCGGATCAGGCTTCCCGCCTTCCCCATCCGCCGCCCATGGGAAGGAAGGGCCCCGGGCGCTCTGGGCCGCTGGACCGGGCGACTCGCCTGTATTTGGGGCATCGTCAGTGCTCGTCCCGTCTCCCGTGTAGGGCTGCCCAGGTGACCCGCCCCACTGGGAGGCCCCACCCTGCACCGGGCAGCCTCCCGCGCACGGGCCGTCCGTGGCTCCTCTCTGCCCGTCTCTGTGCCCTGCACCGGGTGTGACAACACCTTGCTTCCCGACGCAGGTGAGAACACCTTTCTCCCACGGACCTCGGCAAACTCGGGTCCCACCTGCCCTCCAGCTGTCCGCGTGCTCCGTGCCACGGCACCTCCCATCCCCCCCCCCACAGTGGCTGCTGGGCGGGCGCCCTTCACCCGTCCCAGGGCCGGGACACGGCACTGCAGAGAGCGGGAGGTGGCGGGTGCACCCGCCTGGGGAGGGTGGGTGGGGCCTTGCCGCCCGGTCATTTGAGCCCCCTTCTCTGAGGAGCCGGGTCCACTGGGAATAGAGCGTCGTGGGCACCCGGTTCCGTAGAGGCGGGAGTGGGGAGGCTGTTCACGGGGCTTCTAGGGGTCACGGGCAGCTCCAGGAGACCTCAGGGCGTCACTCGGGCCTCGCAGGGCTAGTGCGATCTGGAAACGTGACAGGGGCGAGGATCCGGGCAGAGTGGGGCGTGGACGGCCACACACGTGCGCTCCTTGTGGCCAGAGCAGGGCGGGAGGAACCACAGGTAGGACGGACTCCGTGGCCGGCTGGTCGGCTGGAGCAGCGGGTCTCCCGGGCAGCCCGCCTGCCCCTCCTCCCGACCGGGCCCGCCGGCCCGTTGGCTGTGCCCATCTCCTCTGCGCTGTCTCTGGCACCGCGGCCAGGCCGCCATTCTAGAATGTTTGTTTGGGTTTGGGGGGAGCTCCTTGAAGTCGGAATGAAAAAACCCGCCCGGTGGTTCTGAACCGGCTCCTGCGGTCGGTCGGGGTTCTGTCTCCCCCATTAATGCCGAGGAAGTAAACAGGCCGGCACTGTGAGCCTCTCGGGCCGAAGCGCTGGGATTGCTGGGCATCGCCACCGGCCAGGGCCTGAGTGGCCGCCCTGGGCCCAGCAGGGCCGGCGTTTGCCCAGGTGCCCTGGCCGGGCCGGCCTGGGCGTGGGGGCCATAGCGCCCGAGAGAAAGCCCCCGGGGCCCGGCCGGGAAGCCGGAGGAGTTTCACGGGGCGTCGGAAGCACCAGCCGGCTCCCTGGGGGGCACGGGCCAGGCGGGCGCGGAGCTGCCCGGCTCCCCGGCGTGCGGCTGCCGTGCCGACTCGCGGCGGCTGACAAAGCAGCTCTCTGTCCTCCCCAGCCGCAGCGGAGGAGGACGCAGCTTCTGGAAACATCCGGGCTGCTCTCCCAGAGCCTGGGGCCGTGGCCAGGGACAGCTCGAGGGTCCCCTCCCCTCGCCCCTCGTCCTGCGGGGGGAGGCCCGGCCCAGCTGGCAGGGCGGCTGCTGCTTGCTCCCGCTGGTCACTGCCAGGTGGCGGGCGGGTTGGGGCCAGGCTGCCAGGCCTCCAGATTTTCCCGCCATGCTGGAAACCCAGATATTCACATGAAATCTCCCAATTAAAAAAAAAAAACGTAAAAGCATGATGAGGCTGAACCGTACGCACCTGCGGGCCCGTCAGCGGCCCCTGGGCTCCGCGCTCAGAGCCCCAGGCACCTAAGCAAAGGGCTCGGCAGCGGCAGCGGCGGGGTGCGGGCAGAGGTGTGGGGGCAGGAGCCCCAAGTGCACGGGCAGGAGCCCCGGCGTGACCCTCACCTGCGCGCCCCAAAGGCCAGGGCCGCCCTCGGCTCTTCCCGGGTCCCATCCCCCGTGTGGGCGCGCGTGTGGGGCGGGGGAGGGCGTGGCTTCCAGAATCGGGCCCCGCGTCCCTCTCAGGCATTTCTGGCTGCTCTGGGCTTGTCTCCTGCGGGTCCAGCCCTCCGGGTGTGCCCACGCAGGGGCCCTTTCTCCTTCCTCCCCGTCCTCGCCCCTGGCTTCCCCTCCCGGGTCCCTGGTGGCCACCAGAGCCGTCGTCCACCGGCATTGGCTGGTGACAGGCGGGGAGGCCGGGCCGGCCCCGGGCAGCCACCGTGCTGCTGGGAAAGGACGGCGCCGTGGCCTGCGGGCGGCAGGGGCGCTGGGGTCCCACAGACCCGGGCCCAACTCCCAGCCCCCCTCCCCCCCCGCCAGGTGACTTGTGACAGCTGCCCAGACCTCCCGCCACTCGGTCCCCCCAGCTGTGAATCGGGGGCGCTGGTTCCCCCGGGCAGGGATTACGCGCAAAGAGGCGCGGGAAGTGGCTCGCACGGTGCCCGGCGTTCTCCGTACTACCAGGGAGCCGATAGTCGTGGTTGATCCGAGCGCGTCCGGGTCGGATTTCTAGGGAAGACCAACGCCAGGGCCCAGCAGGCACCTCCCGAACACGCTCTTGGAAAAGAGACGGCCGGGACCATCTGCACGTGCTTCACGGGTTTCCTTTCCATCTTCCACGTGTTCTCTCTTCAACAAGACCACGGGAGAGTAACCAGCTACGACCAGAGCAGTTCCCAGCCCCGAGCCCTTCACCCCTCCCCCACCGCTCCCCTCCTCCCCACCCCCACTGCTCCACTCCTCCCCTCCCCCCCGGCTCCCCTTCTCCCCACCCCAGCGGGACCTTTGCTCTGGTATCTGCGATTGCTGGTTCGTCCATCAGCGGACCCTTAGTGAACCGAAGACTCAGTCTCTAGCCGGGCGTGGTGGCTCACGCCTGTAATCCTAGCACTCTGGGAGGCCGAGGCGGGAGGATTGCTTGAGCTCAGGAGTTCGTAAACCAGCCTAAGCAAGAGTGAGACCCCGTCTCTACTATAAATAGAAAGCAATTAATTGGCCAACTAATATATATATAGAAAAAATTAGCCCAGAATGGTGGCGCATGCCTGTAGTCCCAGCCACTCGGGAGGCTGAGGCAGGAGGATCGCTTGAGCCCCGGAGTTTGAGGTTGCTGTGAGCTAGGCTGATGCCACGGCACTCACTCTAGCCTGGGCAATAAAGTGAGACTCTGTCTCAAAAAAAAAAAAAAAAAAAAGACTCTCTCTGTCCCCGAGGGACGGATAGCCAGCGGGGGTGGGGGGGTGGGGGGGGGCAGCCAGGTGACGCAGCCAGGGGGGGAGGAAGGGAGGCCCCGGGCGGGGCGGAGCCTGGGTGGAGGACATCCATTGCTGGGCCCATCCTGAGAGAGGACTGCAGCAGGGCCGCAGGGATGCGGACAGGGGAGTCACAGCCCCGTGGAGGGAAGGCGAGAGAGGGGCGTCCTGAGCCAGGAGGAAACGTCTCCGGTGCCACAGCTCGTGCCAAAGCTCGTCTGCCTGCTTTCCAGGTGACGACTTTGAGGCCAGAGATGCCGGGTGCCTGGCCGGTCCGGGTCACACGGCTCGTGAGCAGAGCGGGCCTGACCACCAAGCCCTCTCCCGCCCCGTGCCCGTGTGTTGGTCCGGCTGACGCATGCCCAGCTCCTGCCGGGAGGCGGCCCCGCTGCTCCGCGTGTGTCAGTCAGGAGGACGTGTCTGCGTGTGGCTCCTGCCCTGGGGCTCACGCGGCCTTGGCCTGGAGACAGCTGGGCTCTGGGGTGGCAGGCCCGCCGCGGGGACAGGGCGTGGCTGCGGCACCCAGGTGTGAGGGTCCCGGAGGGGCTGTTCCCCGGGGTGCACCCTGCCTGGCAGCCCAGCCCGGGGGGCAGGAGAGTCGCCGGCCCCTCACTCTGGAGAAAAGCCAGGCGCATGGTGGCAGAGCACGGGGGAAAGCAGGAGATCTCCCCTCATTTTACAGAAGGGGAAACTGAGGCAGGGGAGAAACCAGACCTCGCCCAAAGCTTCCTGGTGAACTTCTGTGTTTCTCCGAAAATAAGCCCTACCCATAAAATAAGCCCTGGCAGGATGTCTAAGCACGTGCGCCATAGAAGCCCCACCCTGAAAATCAGCCCCAGTGACGGGCGTGGCTGCGCAGCGTCTACACAACCCGTGCGTGTCGTCTCGGAGCGGGAAAGGAGACAAGCAGCCCTTCTCATCTGCCCCCTGAGAGCTCTGTGGCTCCACAGGAGAGATCGGGGCCGGTGGTTCTAAAGGAAACAGAGTCGCAAGACATTCAGGATGGGATTCGGGGTCTGGAGAGTGAGGATGATGCTCCAGAAGAAGACGGCTTCACTCTATTTGAATAAATGCAGGTTGTTGTACCGTACTTAAAAAAAATAACACATCCCCTGAAAATAAGCCCTAGGGTGTCTTCTTGAGGAGAAATAAAGATAAGACCCTGTCTTGTTTTCGGGGAAACGTGTTGGTGACGGAGCCAGGTGAGCGTGTGCCGTGCTTGGCCGCGCCAACCCCTTCCCAGATCCCCAACTCCCCACGGGGCCTGCTGTCGGGAAGCCGGCCTCATCCGCTCTCCTCCCCGAAGGCCTGGCACCGGGGCCGCCACCCAGCAGCCACCCGGGGGCCCACGCAGCCCCCCTGGCACCCGGCGCAGCCCCGAGAGCAGCTGGTCAGGGGGCCGGAAGTTCCTGCTCGCGTGAGCCCAGCCCCGCCACGCCCTCCCCTGCCCGGGAGAGCCGCAGCTGCCCGGGGCCTCTCCGCCCGCGCCCCTGCCCCGATGGCCCCTGGGAAGGAGCTGGCAGCGCTCGGGCTGGGAGCCAAGGCCACTAAAAGACGGCACATGCAAGGAGGAAGGGGCGGGAGGGGGTGGAACAGCTGCAGGCCCCTCTTCCAAATTTAGCCAGGTGACTGCCTTGCCCGGCTCCTTCCTCCCTGGGTGGG
>VSMD01046022.1:0-95013 GCA_008750895.1 Mirza zaza
GCCCCTGAATCGTGACGGGAACACACAGAGCACACAAAGCCATGTGACTAACAGGCCAGACATCACAGGACTACATTCAGAGATTAAGCTCTGGAGACACACGGATGTGAGTTTAAATCCTGACCCCAAAGCTTCAAGCGCTTAGACCGGTTACTTAACTTTCCGGAGCCTCAGTTTCCCCATATGTAATAGAGTTATTTCCGCCTACGTACAGGGATTATTGAAGAGGAAATGAGCGAATGCCGGGCAAGGCAGGGCAGAGTTTCAGGCATGTTCGGTCTGCCCAGACCCCTCCTCGCGCTGCCTCCAGGGGCTCTTCCTGGAACCTGACCTGACCGTGTTCAGCCAGTCCCTGCCTAAAACCTCGACGGCCCCTCATGGCAACAGAGCCCAAACTCTTCAACGCGATCATAAGCCTGTCTTCATTCACCCGCTGTGTTCCTCACCAGCCACATTTTTACCAAGGCTCCCCAAAGCTGTGGTCCGACCACCCCCTCTCACGGGGTCCCTGGCTGGCTGGCCCCTGCCCGGCAGGCCGGTCCTCCGTTCCTCACCTGCTCCCTCCCAGCCCCCGGCCGCCGCAAAGAGAGCCAAGGAAGGCTCCTCCTTGGATTCCTTCGCTTCTAAAATGTTAATGATATTTATTTTTCTGAATAGGCGGTACGACCTCAAGATTCAAAATCCAAAAGGCACAAAGAGGTCTGTAGTGAAAGGTGACCCCTCCTACCCAGCCCTCTCAGCCTCCCAAGTCTTGGCTTCTCTGCCCAGAAGCAGCCATTGTTCCCAGCTCTTTGCCCTTCCGGAGGGAACCAGAAGCAAACTCATGCGTGTGTGTGTGTGTGTGTGTGTGTGTGTGTGTGTGTGTGCGCGCGCGCGCGCGTGAATATATGCTTGTGTCTATACTCACTTGCTTCACTGTTACACAGATAGGGGCATTATTTGCATTCCATTCCATTGCAGGGCTTGGCCTTTTCACTTGAAAATGTGTCTTGTGCATAAAGGTACTTCCCATCACCTTCTCTGTTTAATGACTGCATAAGCCTTCAATTGTACAAATCCATCATACATTATTTAGCCCATACCCTACTGATATTTAAGCCATTTCCAGTCTTTAGTGATACAGAGAATGCCTTGCTGAGTAATCATGCGCATGTAGAGGTGAGATGAATTTCCAGAGACGGGTCTGCCGGGTGCAGGCCGGGTGCACCCGAGATGTTACCAGATCACCCTCCAGGGGCGCCACAAACTGGTCAAATGGTTCTCCATGGTATCGTACCGCTGCCCACTCCGCCCACCCTCCAGCCGTCCCACGTGCTCCCTGACACAGTGTCCAGCAGCCTGGGTGTGGGGTGGGGGTGGCATCTCCTGTGACATTTCCACGGGCACTTCTCCCATCATGAGTGATCATTGGTTTCGGAGCCACTTGCAGTCCCTCTCTGTGAGCTGTTTGTGCGTGTCCTTTGCCCATACCTTTGCATCCTACTACTAGGTTGTTTAGTTTTTCTTAATGATTTGTAGGTGCTCTTTATTTACCAGGGAAATTAACCTTTTACTGTACTCCAGTTGCAAATATTGTTGGTTCTTTTGCGGGGAGGCTTTTTAAAGAAAATGATACTTGAGGGGAATTAGGTATCTCTCATCAGTGCTAGGTGCCTGCTGAATGGATTGGTGGATTGATTGAATGAATGAATGAGGCTTGTCCAGCTCAGCCTGCTGGTTAGCCAAGTAGCCAAATAAGATCCGCTCCCCAGCCCACCCACCACCCGGGCTTAGTAGCTCTCCCCCGAAATAGGGCTCCCAAGGTGGGCCCAGGGGCCTCCTGGAGCCTCTCTTTCCTGCTCCCCCCAACCCAGCCCCTTCCCCAGCAGACCTTCACGTCCGCCTGAGCTGCTCGGGGCAGGAGAACGGGCTGCCGCTCCCATTACGGAATCTCTCTCTCTTGTCGGCCTGTCAGAAACAGAGAATTTATTGCCTCGTTCACTTTGAACAAAACCTGTTTCTGGAGACTTTTATGATGGAGGAGTAAGAAAAGGAGTGAAGGAAGGGAGGAAGTGTCGATGGGAGGGACGTGGCCCGGAATATATAATCCCGCGGAGAAAAGCATTTCGGCAAGAGGCCAGACGCGGGCCCTGGGCATCTGTGGTTTCTCCGGCAACCTTGCTCCCCGCTGGGCAGAGAGTCACTCGCCAACGTGTGCAGGGTAGAGATTGGGCTTCATCTCTCGGAAAACCAGGGCTCGGCCTCTCCCTGACACTCAAGCCGTGGGCGATCTCGATTGTCCCCTGTGGTCCTGTCACACTGGTGTCCTCTCTGCTCAGCCAGTAGCCACCGCTGGGCCTCCTCCGTGCGCCAGGAGCAGAGCAGGGCCCGGAGCAGCCCCATCTCCTGGGTCCACCCTGGAGGGGAAGGGACAACTGAGAACCTGAGCCTAACTGCACTGGCTCTGGGCGTCCATGCAATGTGCGTTAGCCCTGAGGGCCTCCCAGTGCCGCAGGGGGTCCGGACAGTGAGTGCCCCCACGTCACAGAGGAGATGACTGAGGAGTGACAGAAAAGACAAGCAGCTTGCCCAAGATCACAGCCAAGAGTCAAATATAGGCAGTGTAATGCCAGACTCAGCCTCTGCACCCCACCGCCCAAAAGACACCAAAGCTGCGAGGAGGGCTCCAGGGACAAGGGCTGGGCTGTGGGCACTTGTTCCAGGGCAAGCTCCCACCCCAGGGAACTGGGAGAGCCCCCACAAAAGATGCTTATGGTAGCGCTGGGAAGAAGAGGTAGGCACCAGCTTGAGCACAAGAGCCTTTGAGACAGTAGGAAAAGCAAGTCTAGCTTAGGCAGGCCTGGGCAGGCTGGACGTGGACAGACATGGGCAGGTGTGGACAGGTGTGGGCAGGCCTGAGCAAAAGTGGGCAGGTGTGGGCAGGCATGAGCAAGTATGGGCAGGTGTAGACAGGCTGGGTATGGACAGACGTGAGCAGGTGATGGCAGGTGTGGGCAGGTATGGACAGGCTGGACATGGACAGACATGAGCAGGTGTGGGCAGGTATAAACAGGCTGGATATGGACAGACATGAGCAGGTATGGGCAGGTGTAGACGGGCTGGGTATGGACAGACGTGGGCAGGTGATGGCAGGTGCGGGCAGGTATGGACAGGCTGGACATGGACAGACATGAGCAGGTGTGGGCAGGTATAGACAGGCTGGGTATGGACAGACGTGGGCAGGTGATGGCAGGTGCGGGCAGGTATGGACAGGCTGGACATGGACAGACATGAGCAGGTGTCGGCAGGTATAAACAGGCTGGATATGGACAGACATGGGCAGGTGTGGGCAGGTGAAGACAGTGTGGGCAGGCCTGGCATGGGTCTCCCTCCTCTCTCCCTTGGGTGATCCCCCCATCTCAAGGTTGACTAGGATGACCCTCTCCATAGAGCCCCCACCTTTCCTGATCCTCCATTCCCTGTGCCTCCCATTCAGCATCTCCTCCTTCCTTTACGCACTCACCAAACCTGCCCCGAGCCTCGCTGCACGCCAGGCACTGCTCCAGCGCTGGGAATACGCCCATTAACAAAGCACGAGAATAAATCACGGCGTCTCCTAAAGAGAAGAGCAGTTCTAAGTGCCATAATAAAGTGGCGTGTGAGTGCAGAGGAGGGAGCAATTAAAACTGTTTGGGAGAGGGAGGGCGGGCAAGGTTCTGAGCCGCTGACACCCCAGCTGGCCTGAAGGGCCGGCAGACAAAGGCACAAGGGCCACTCCAGCAGCGCCTGCTGCCGCAGACAGAGGAGGCTTGTCGTGCAGGAGCCCGGGCTCTGACCGAGGGACAGAGGTGGATGGCCCCACCACGAAGGGCCTTGAGGACCCAGGAAGGACTTGGGGCTCCCTCTGCACAACAGGGGGTTTGGGAAGGCGACAAGGGGTGGTACATGGCCAGGCGAGCATGCTGGAATGACCTCTCTCCCCTGGACTATGTGACTCTCCCTCCCCCAGCTTCACTGTCCTCCGTAGCATTTATTTACGCTCTGTGGGTTTGACTTAATCAGTTTGAATTGGATGAAATGGCCATTTCTGTAGGTCAGCATGGTGGAATATTAGCAAGCTCCTGTAGTTCAACCTATTATTTTATTTGTTCTCCATGAGGAGAAGGAGTTTAGTTTGTTTTGTTCATTGCTCTGTCCCATGCCTAGAGCCGTTCCTGGCTTAGGGTACCCACTGAATACGAACCTGCACAAGGAATGAATGAATAGGGAAAGGCTGGGAAGATGCAATTCCTGTTTATTCTCCCTTCCTAAGCACCTGAGCCCCCAGAGGACAGAGATCTTAAGCTCAGCTGAAGAACACAACAGCTCCGGCTTCATTCTTCTTGCTTGACTCTGGGCAACAACTTACTTTTTGTGGGTTTGGGGGGGGGGGGGGTACCAATAAATAGGAGCAAGAGCAGATGCCTCAAACTGTTTGTTGTTAGGACCATTTCCAATCATGGAAAATGTTCCACATAGTATCAGGCATGCAGTAGGTGCACCATAAATGCTATTTCCTCCTCCTTTCCTATTTATATGCCATGCCCTGGTTTTCCCTGTCCACACATAAAGACCCACAGCATCAAGATCGTTTTTTAAATGTGAACATTGACATATGTTGAGTTTGATAAGAGATCAAATTCCCCCCCTGCCTTGGAGAGGTGGGGGTCTCTGCAGTGAGAGCAGCGGACACAGAGTAAGTGGACGGCGGTCCCTTCCCTGCCTCTGTGTCCCCAAAGAAGGTCACCGAGCCTCTCTCCTGGGCTTCTCCTCACCAGGAAGAGGAAGGTGGGCCAGCCCGCCTCTAGGCTCTGCCAGCCCATTTGTTTTAGGGACGCATCCTTTGAAAAGTCCCTGTGCTCCCTAGAATCTGAGCTTCCATGTGATCCTAGGCATGGGAGGGCAGCGTGCTCGCTTGGAAGGAGAAGCAGGGCCTGGTCCCCGCCCCATGGCCTTCCTCATCCTCAGCTGTCCAGTGGGAGCCAGCCTCGGGGGTCCAAGTCCTGCTGGGCTCCCATAGAATCAGTTTCCGGAACATGCAGACAGAGCCAGACTTCCATCACGGTGGCACCTTCACTCTGAGAGCCCTGTAGGTCCCCAACACTGTGACTGGTCTTGATCCCATGTTGCGGCATAGCCGTGTGGATGTGGAGGCATTTCGACTCAGTCTAAAAACCAAACATTCCATTTTCAGCTTTTTTTTATAGTCACCAAGTCAGGCATGAAAACGCCCGCCCGTCACCCCTACCGCAGAAGCCGGTCACTGGGCCTCGCTCTTGGGTTGGGGACCCGCAAGGGTGTGAAAATCAAATGGGGGACAGGTAAGAAAAGGAGGGAGGGGTCAGGGATGGGCACACATGAGCTGCTAAGGAGGGGGGCAGGGACAGCTGGAAATAAATATCAACAATTTTCACTGTGACATGGGGACTTGGATACAGCCAAATCAAAATGCCCCCCTTATCGAAACACCCTCCTCTGTGCCTTCCAACTTCCTAGTCAACCTTCTTGATTGCAGGCAGAGCTGTAGCCCAGTAACCCAGGCAGAAAGATAAGAGACTTCTTAATAATCCTAGAAGGTGGGTTATACTAGTGTTACCCCATTTTATAGATTAGAAAGTTGAGGCTCAGAGAGAGGAAGAAATCTGTTCAGGGTGTTCTACTTTGCCATTCGTGGCAGAGATCCAAACCCAAGCCCTCAGACGCCCAATCCAGAGCATTTGGATAATGCCAGCAGAGACATCTTCTGGCGTCCTGGGGCAGGGACAGCGATGGCGTGTGGGGGGAGCTGGCCAGTGGACGTCGGTGGGGGCAAAGAATGCAGAGAGCCAGGGAGAGCGAAGGAGGAAGCCCAGGGATGTGCTGAGAGACAAATGTGCCCAGATCTCCTCCTCCAGCAGGCAAAGCTGTGGTGACAGTGGGCAGCCCGTCTGACCAGGCTAGCATGCATTGGTGACCACAGAGGCTGCTGGGGAACCGGAAATCCAGCCTGACCCCGCGCGCGCTCAACCGCCGGCCCAGCCGGCCGTCCGGCCGTCAAGGTAATCGTGCTCCTTCTGCCCATCAGACAGATTTATTAGCAGCAGCAGCAGGAGCCCATCAGAGCCCAGTCTCGGCACCCCCCATCAATCCCAACACAGGGCAGGCGGGAGACAGAATATATGTAAGGTCATTTGGAGATGGAAAAAAATCATTCGCAGCACTCCCGAAATAGCCGATCTCTGCTTTGCAGCAATTGCCACCTTCTTGGCCCTAAATCAAACTCTGCTGCGAGAAGCAAACTCAATCTTCTCTCTCCCAAGTTTGGCTTTTTATGAGATGGGCGATAAATCGGGGTGTGGACACGGAAAAGGCACCAAAGGTCGCTGGGATCCGGACATGCCCGTGCAGCCCCGGGGGGTTAGGAAGGTGGGGGGGACGAGAGGTGTGAGGGCAGCACCAGGCGGGTGGTGGTGGAAATGTCCGGACGGCCCAGCTCCCTGCGACACCAAGCCTGGCGCTGAGCCAGTACTGAGTGGACAGACACACAAACCCACAAGCCACCCAGACGTACTCCTGACTTCACGAATCTTTCACTCTAGTTAAAGAGAAAGCGCTCTGCACCGCCTTGCACACAAACAGTGAGAGCACAGCAGAGTGTCGCTGTCTGCACCTGTCACAGCCAGGGGTGCAACTGAACCCTCCAGGTGTCAGGGGAGATCCCTGAAATCTGCCTACCCTCTCGCCTACATGTTGGTGTTTGAAAAGCTCCATTGTGGGGGCTCCTCTCTGTCCACTCTGGGGCAGGATTTCTCAGTCTGGGCACTCTTGACATTCGGGGCTAGATGACTTTTCGTTAGGGAGCTGTCCTGTGTAGCTAGGATGTTTAGCAGCATCCCTGGCCTCTGCCCACCAGATGCCAGTGGCACCCACCAGTCCTGACAATCAAAAATGCCTTGAGAAGTTGTCAGATGTCCCCTGAGGAGCAAAGCTGCCCTCATTGAGAACTACCCCTCCTGGCGTCCCAGACATCGGGCAGCTGCCCCACCCTCCACCCCCAGCCTCCCCTGCTCATCCCACAGCCAATTCCGCAACTGGAAGCACTGTCCTCCCCCACACAGCCCCTCCAGGACACCTCGTCTCACCACGCAACACGGTGTCTTTGGCAATGGATCCCACTTCTGCCATTTCTTGCCTGTGTAACCCAGAGCAAAATGCAAGCGTCTCATCCAAAAATGGCAATAGCAACAATAACCACCTCCTAGGGCTATAGTAGGAATAATATTATGCACATAGGAAAAGGCATCTGCAGGATCATTTGTCTGTCATACAATGAGAGTTTAATAGATGCTTATATAAAAATCTGAAACTAATTAAGTAGTGCACATAAAGAGGCTACAGCATGGCCTTAAGACATGAGCAAATGAAACATTGCATTCAGTGCAAGAGATGTCACAGCCACTTACTGACATGCAGGTAGTTTAGTGAAAGAATCAATGGATAGACAAATGGATGATAAGAGACGGTACCCGGTTTCCAGGAAATGACGACATTTGTCAGCAAACGCCTGCCACATGCCAAGCCCACACCGTTCTCTTTGGCATTCCTCCACCGTCCACTGCAGGCAACTCGGCACGGCAGGTGTTCGGGGAAGTCTTGTTGGTTAAACACCAGCAGAGAATGATAATTCTTCTCCACGTCTATCTGAGAAGGACAGAGGAGAAGGAGGAGGGGATGGATGTGTTTAGGGATTAAATGAGAACAGACTTCAGGGGCCCCAGACTCGGGGAAACCACGGCCATCTGCCCGACAGGGTGTTAAACGAGCCCAAGCTTCAGGGCACAGGGACACTGCTGGGGTGGGGGGGGGGAGTTTTGATCCACATGTTTTGCCAACTCCGAGGAACAAAAGGGGTGGAATAGAATCCTATCTAGAAACCAGTCCTGAGGATGCGCTCCGCTCCTTTCATGAAAGGAGAATTGTGGCAGAACCAGCATTGTCTAATGCAGAAATTCTCAGCTGAGATCAGGACCCTGCAGGGGACAGCACACCCTCCTTCAGGGCACGGCCCAGTGGGAGCATTTACTACAAGGGAATTTTCCTGGCTGTGTGCTTGTTGCAATGGGATTTAGCCAGTGTGGGTTCAAGTGTCCCCTGATGGTCTTTCCTTTGCTGAGCACTGTAGGGGAGTCCTTTCTCCTCTCTGGGCTACAATGAGTTACTTTATCTTTAACATGAGGGATTGGCCTAGATGGTTTCAAAATCCTTTTCAGCAATAATATCCCAGAGGTAGAATCATCGGCCTGAGGTTTAATTCCAGGCAGTGGTGTGTGTGTGTGTGTGTGTGTGTGTGTTTGCAGTGTCCTTTAAGTTGATTGATAATGTCTCACATCAGATGCCAACAATAAATACAGACCATAGAGACTTCACTTCTAGCATCCACTGCCTTCAAAACAGCTAGGACTCTGGAAAAAGCGCGACACCTCTCCCATGCATAAATACGCTGGCAAGCTTGGCAGCCCCGGAGGCCTTTCTTTTTTTTTTTTTTCTGGCAGGTATGCTAAACGTGTGCACATAATTGTGTGGCAAATGCTGCATGCGGCTTTGCTTTACAAAAATCAGGTGTCTCATTTACCTGAGAAAGCTGACGTGCCATCTGATAAACAAGGCTATGAGACTAACACTTTGTCTCTGAATAATTCTGATGGCTGCATGGACCGACCACGAGAAAATCAAATTATTTTGAGACAGCAAAAAAGAAGAGGAGAGGTGAATACACGCAGGTATTGCCACCAGGATTGCGGGGCAGTCTTTCTGGGAAGATGGCCTCTTTGATTCTAGGTAAATAACAGAAGCATTTGAAAACCCATTCTTCTCCCCATCCTGGTGTGTTTTTAGGTTTGCTGATCTTGTATCACTACTTGGGGCTTCATTAAATACATATCCTAAAAGAGACTACGACACAAGCCTTCTAGATATCTAAATATTCCGCCATCCCTATCATTCTCTGCTTGAGTTTAAGACTGTGTTCTACCCACCCCCACCATAACTGACCTAAAAAGTAAATAAAATGGTGTCCTGCCCTTTCTGCAAAATCCCCCAAAATGCTTATCAAGTTGAAGTCCAGATCACCTAGCGTGGCCTTCAAGGCTCTGCAGAGTCTCCAACCTGCCCTCCCTTAACTGTCAGTCACCCAGGACACCCTCAGCTCACCGCTGTCACAGGCAACCTCTCAGTCGTTCCCCCGAACCCACGTTCCTTCCCTCACCCCCAACCCTCTGCTCACGCTGTTTCCTTGACCAGAGCGGTCTTTCCCAGCCCTTTGTTCGCCTAGAAAACGCCTATTCCTCTCTAAGACCCTGCTCCAACCTCGATTCCTGCGGGGAGCTTCCCCCGAGCGTCCTTGTTCCCTTGTCGGCAAACATTTGTTGTGGGTCCAGCGTGCCAGGTGGTAATAACACAGGAATCGACATGAGGGAGATACACAGAGATGTCACAGAGGACACCAACGTCCCCCATGAGCCCACGCATGCTGAGTGGGGCGAGCGGCGCACGGCGGGCGTCCGTAAGCATCGGCGGGATGAAGAGGTGCCTGGGGAGGGCGGGGTAATCCACCCAGGACACCGGGACGCCACGGGGCCCTCTCGGGAACTCGTGGAAGCAGCAGCAGGTGGGGTCCCCTGCGGTGCCAGGAGGAATGCCACCCCAACCTGGGCAACTGGTCTGGCTGCTGGCACTGCCAAAGCTCAGGGGAGGATGGGGCCCTGAAAGGAAGCCCGGCAGGGACAGGGGCCGGCCGGGAAGGTGGAGGCAGGGAAGCAGAGGTGCAGGCTCCTGAGGGAGGTGTGTGGAGCCTCCCGCTTGGGAGACAAGAGGGCTACCCTGCAGGGCCTCAGGGAGGGGCCCAGGTGGCCCGTCCCCACTATGCTAAATAAACAGCAACCGGTCCCCGCGGTGACTCTGGGTGCTGCTGCTGGCTGGCAGGGAGCCCTCAGAACATACCAGGGGGCGCAGTCGAGTGAGCTAGCCAGTAGGTGAACAAACGAACAAATGAACCGGCGGCCAGGATGCAAGAACCCCCAGCTGTCTGGACAGCAGCACTTTGCTTTTCATGCCTCCCTCGGTTTCCCTTTAAAAGAGAAGGTCCCGGGGCTTCTGTTCAAGGACAGCGAGGGGGACATGAAGAAACGCACGAGGGGATTCTTAATTTTTCTCCTCTTAGGTCTATCAAGGAAGACCCTCGACAGTGGGATCCCAGCCTGGGATCCCCAGAGGCCCCCTATAAAGGAGGGTCGCATGCCTCATTTGGCCCCCCATGTCACAGGGCCTTCATTTCTGCAGCTGTTTAACAGCGTGACCTCTTCTCCCAACCCCCCACACGTCACACTGTGTCTGTCTTCCCGTGAGCCCATTGGCAAACCTCTGCTGTGTGCCTTGGTTCATGAAATGCTTCTCCTGCTAGGAAAATTCCATTTCATATAGACAGACCTCAGTAAAGCATAGCCAGGGCCTAAGCCCCTGCTCAAACTCTCTAAGCCCTAAAAGTTCCTTTGCTCACACTGGGGTGTCTCATTCCTCTGTTCCACCCAAGCATCGTGGAAACGTCCTGCTGGGGAGCTTGCGCACCAGTCAGGCGAAGGATGGATTCCTGAACCCCAGCGAGAGTTCAGGCAGAGAGGAGGCAAGGAGCAAGACCAGGCCACACGCCCCATCAAGAGAGAGGCTGGGCCGGGTGCAGTGGCGGCTCACGCCTATAATCCTAGCATTCTGGGAGGCCGAGGTGGGTGGATCGCTCGAGATCAGGAGTTTCAGACCAGCCTGAGCAAGAGCTAGACCCCGTCTCTACCAACAATAGAAAGAAATTAATTGGGCAACTAAAAATATATGGAAAAAATTAGCCGGGCATGGTGGCGCATGCCTGTCGTCCCATCTACTTGGGAGGCTGAGGCAGAAGGATTGCTTGAGCCCAGGAGTCTGAGGTTGCTGTGAGCTAGGCTAACGCCACGGCACTCTAGCCCAGGCAATAGAGTGAGACTCTGTCTCCCAAAAAGAAGAGAGAGGCTCGAGCCCTTCCCTCCAGCTGGGCAGAGAGAGCCCCACGGTGCCCACCAGTTTGCAGGGAGTGGATGGCACAGGAGAGAAGATTTGGGGAAAGGAGCGTGGGGGTGTGTCGAGGAGGACTGGGGCCCCGTCAAGCAGTGGAGGGGCCAAGGGAGAGAGCCAGGACCCACCCCGGGGAGCGCTGTGTGTTCCAGCAGAGCATCCCCCAGGCATGGGCTCCTCGAGTCTTTGGAGAGAGACCAGGAAGCGACCCTTCTAGGCCCTTGCCTTGCCTCCAGAAAAGCTTGGCTACAACAACAAGCAAGCAATGCAGGGGGAAGAGGTTTATTTGGGATGCGACAGTCCAGAGTAGGCACTTCCCTGGCGTCATGCTACGCTGGTGACGCTGGGTAGGTGAGGAAGGGCTTGGGCCGAGGCCCTAGTGTCCAGTCCAACAAAATGCCCGTGGCAGGGGCTTTATAAATGTTTGCGGAATAAAGAGTCCCGTCCACCTCTCTGAGCCTCCGTCCCTTCCCTTGTAAAAATCCCTCGCTCTAGGGTGGCATTTGCAATGCACTTGGAACATGGTAGAAACTCCACAAGTGGTTTCATGATTAATTATCCTTCGTGAGTAAGGGAAGTGATCAGTCGAACTCAAACTGTGAGAGGGAATTAGCAACTGATCGAATGTCTAGACCAGAGTTCTCTAATTTTTGTAGCACTCGACTTTCCAAAACTTGCCCATGTGGACAATTTCTTCTGGTGGATCCGGGCCACCCGGGGTGAAATGGCCCCCAGCAGAGGGTTCAGTGGCTTTTCTGGAGTCACGTAGCAAGTCAGAGGTGGAGCAAACAATAGCGGACCTGCCTCCCAGCCCAGGCCTTCCCCTGGCTTCCTTGGTTCAAAGCTCAAAGACAGCAGTAGCACGTGGTGCTAAAGGGGCTGTCTCGGGCTAGGCCTCTGGGAGTGGGGGGCTGGGCAGGCAAGGCTGCGGGGGGCACTGGGGAGTAGGTGGGTCCCAGGGAAGCTGCGTGCAGAGCTCAGAAAGATGCACCATCTTGGCCTTGGTTGAGGTCACCTCCATGTCTAAGACAGGGAGCTGGCCCCTGGTGCCTAGGCCCCGTGGGCAGTGACGCTGCACTCTGAGTAGCCTCTGGAGCCAGTCTGGATCTGGAGTGGGAGCTGGGGGGCAGGTCTCTCCCTCCAGAGAGTGTCTGGTGTAAGGTAGGCAAGGGTGGCACAGCTCAGCCCGGCAAGTTGGGGTTCAGAGACAGGTTCCAGGTTCAGCCAGGACCTAGACTGATAAGAAGTAAAACTGAGGCAGGATCCCAATTGTCCAACTTGAGTCAAGATAGCTCACCCCAGCCCTGCAGATTCTGAGCCAAAAGCTAGCTGCCCAACTAGTTCCAAACCTGCCTGCCTGTGGGGCTGGCTGGGGGGCTTGCCTAGACCCTCCATCTCCAGGAAAGCACCCCGGTGCTGGAACCGGCCAGGACTCCCGAAAGCTGACCTGTCAGAGGAGCCTCAGCTCACACCACACAGGCCTCAAGCAGACACCAAGCTGTCCCAGTGAGTTTGAGGTCAAAAGGCACTGGCCTTTTCTGACGGCATCATCCCACAGTTCTGCACGCTAGAACCGGGACGGGAAACAGGGCGAGGCAGCCACTCCGTGCTATCTTTGCTACTCCCGGTGAAGCTAAAATTATTTCAAAATAAAAAGATACAAAAACATGACATGGGTCTCAAAAGTGACCTCCTCAGCACCCAGTGCCACCAGCCTGGCACTCCTTTGGCAGCCCCGCCCAGCACCAGGGCAAAGGCCCTGCCCCAGTCAGGATCTCTCTGGGAAGAAGCTGTCCCCAGACGCTGCTCCTCCTTCCCCACAACCTCTGCTCTGAGTCAGACCCGCACTTCCTTTCACCTGGACCCGTGACCCCTTCCTGAGCAGCCCCTCCCTCACTCTCCCCCTCTACAGCTCACCCCTACCCCGCCACCAGAAGCACGTGTCCATCTCAGCTCTGCCTTCAGCCCTCCAGTGGCCTGGGATGAAGTCCAGGGGCCTGGCAAGCTCCTCCCACCGCCGTGAGTCCACCGTCCCCTGATCTCAGTCCACGTACCTGTCCAGTCTCACCTCCCCCCACAGCCCCACCGCCCAGCCACAGCCGGCCACCAGACCATCCTACAAACACCACCCACCCATCCAGCCTCTCCTCCTCTGCCCAAGCTGCTCCACCCACCGGGCAGACCCTGCCCTAGTACCTCCGCCCATCAAAACCTACCTCTTCCTTCAGCGCTTAGCTCCCATTCCGGCATGACCTTGACCTGCACGGAAGCACGCCTTCCTCAGGGCTCCCGTGGCTCCAAGGGGTCGGGACACAGGGGAGGCACAACTGGCCACCCTGTGCGTTGGGTGTGTGGCCCATGTCGGCTGGGCCCTCGCTCACGGGAGGTCCCCGGGCACCAGGACCAGGCTCAGGTTCATTGTTGGCCCCTCCCGAATGTCTCGCCCATTAGAGATGCTGGATGGATATTTCTGGAATGTATTTGTTGTGGAGGGAGACTCATTCCTCGGGAAAGAGCATCAACATTTGGGTCCCAGAAGAACCGTGCAGTTGTTTTGAAAAGAAGGAGTGGAAATTGCTGACCTTCAAAGCAAATTTGAGCTGAGGGTGTGTCAGAAACCAAACACACAAAGGGAGGTGGAGGCCTGGAGGGGACGGGAAGACCTTCCAGCCTTCGAGGCACCCAGGAGAACATCTCCCCGAGCCAGGAGGAGGTGGAGCTCGGGCGGGGCGGGAGAGGGACCTCCTCCCTCCCCGTTGGTCGTGGCCTTTGAGGATGCTGCCGGGATCTGAGCATGGTTCTCCCGGTGCGGGTGTGGGGCTGGCTCCCTCCGAGACGGGTCCCCTGCGAAGCCAGCCCTAGGGTCCCAGGAGGAAGGAGGACGTGAGCAGGCTCGATCCAGCCAGGCCAGCAAAACGGTGCCGGGCTGGACGGCCGCATCGATCGTCCGGGAGAGGGAGGGGGCTGGCGGCCCAGCCTGCTGCGCTCAGCAGGTATCTCGTCTGCTGCTCCTCGCCACGCCGCGCAGCCCTGAAAGAGTCTGTTTGCAATTACTGCTTGTTTTGATTATTAGGTCAGAATATTCATCTCCATGGGCTTATGATAAAAGGCCAGAGCGAGACGGCATTTCTCATTCCAGACTAGGTCTCCTTCTGTGTGCGTGTGCGTGTGTGTGCGTGTGCACGTGTTTTGTGCCTTTTCCTTGTTTAACCTATTTATTCAGCGCCCCACTCCAGAAGGATGGTGGCTGCAAGAGGCAACCCCAGAGGCCGTGAAAGTGGTGACCCTGTGCCGTGGGTGAGGGAGTGGGAGGCCCTGGTGGCTTGCGAGGAACCCCGCCCAGGGAGGAGGCCAGAGCGGGGCAGGCTTTTGACTCACCCAGAAGGCAGCTGGCCTTCTGGAAACAGGCTGGTGTTGGGAGAGTCCTAGGATCCCAAGCCTGGGAGGGGCCTTGGACATCAACCATCCAACCCCGGCACACACTGTGTTACCGCTGCAGCCTACCCACCCACTAAGTAATTAGGCAATCTCTGCTCCCATGCTTCTACGGACAGGGAGCTCACTACCTCCTCAGTTCACCTGGTTCGTTGGGTATCCATTCCAGCAAGGGGAATGCATCCTCTCTTTTAAGAGTGGTGAATCCTTGATCTCTAAGACTTCTCTGGGCCAGATATCCCTGTTTCTCAACACGCCAAGTGTAACATGTATTCAAGTCTCATTACCATTCTGAGTGAAGGCAACACTCCCCATGTGCTCTGAACACCCGGAGAAGCAGGATTCCCACCTCCCTCCTTCCAAACTGCCCGTGGAGGCTGTGCTCCTTTTTTTTTTTCTTTTTCTTTTTTTTTTTTTTTGAGACAGAGTCTCACTTTGTTGCCCAGGCTAGAGTGAGTGCCATGGCGTCAGCCTAGCTCACAGCAACCTCAAACTCCTGGGCTCAAGCAATCCTGCTGCCTCAGCCTCCCGAGTAGCTGGGACTACAGGCATGCGCCACCATGCCCGGCTAATTTTTTCTATATATATTAGCTGGCCAATTAATTTCTTTCTATTTATAGTAGAGACAGGGTCTCGCTCTTGCTCAGGCTGGTTTCGAACTCCTGACCTTGAGCAATCCGCCCGCCTCGGCCTCCCAGAGTGCTAGGATTACAGGCGTGAGCCACAGCACCCAGCCGAGGCTATGCTCCTTTTTGGCAGGTCCAGTTCTAGAGCTTCTTCTAGAGCTGAGGGAGAAAATGTTCTCCCAGGGCCCAGTGTAGTCACTGCCCCTTCCTCCCCGAGCCCCCTTCATCTGTCCTCACGGCCTGGGCTGCTCCTGTTGGGTTCCTTCAGCAATCTTCAGGACAAAGCTGGAAGGGGTGGAAGGGAGAAAGGGAAGACGCTGTACTCGCAGTCCTAGAGGAGTCGCTCGGCTCTGCCTGCCTCCCAGGTGCCGCGGCCTCACTTCTGGAGGAGGGAGAGACAGACAGACAGACAGATAGATAGACAGACAGAGACAGAGAGAGACACAGAGGGAGAGAGCTCAGGGTCTCCTGTAGGCCCCCCGAGGGCTTACAGAGATCTCTCTCGTCCACGACGACTCTGGGAACAGACACTCATGTTATTTCTATGACGACCACTTTGAAAAACTGAGGCCCGAATGAGGCTGAGAAAAACGCCGAGGTCGCCAAGCTCGTGAAGGTCGGCGCTGGGAGGAGGCAAAGCCTGGCGGGCAGGCAGGTGAGCAGGCCCTCAGAGCAGCGGACTCGTTTCAGACGGCATGATGATGCCAACAACATCATCTCTTGTCCAAACCAGGTCTTCAGGATTGAGAGGGGCAGCATTCAAGATCACGCGAGCCGCAGCTGCCTAGCAAAGACGTCCAGCTCCAGGTCCCCAGCCAGCGTCTCCCGCGTGCCCCGGCCACCGCAGAGAGCAGCCCGAGGACAGTGCGCAGTTCCTTCCTGCTAGCACAGACCCCCCTCCTAGGATGCAGATTGCGCTGCCCCACCGCCCCCTGGACGTCTCTGGGATGACCCTCAGGACGCATGGGGGACCCTCCTGCAGTGCAGCCCCCATGGTCCCAGTGGCAGGAGGGCACCTGGTCTGCCCACCACGTGCGTGACGAGCCACAGTAAAACCCAGCTCTCAGCGCAGGCTCAGCCTGGAGCCCCGCCTGGTCCCGCCACACAGACCTCCCGGCAGTTCCGGCTGCCCATGGAGCCTGCCACACCCCCTTCTCCCGGCCCTTTGCAGCCTGATTCGGGGTTGAGTTCTCAGGTTTCCCGCCCCTGACTTCTCTGAGTAGCCGATGCATCCGCCCTTCCGTCCGACCCAGGCCTCAGTTCGCCTGCACCTGCTCCCAGCCCACCCTGCGCTTGGCTCCGTCACATCCACCCGGGTTCACCCCAAGCTGAGCACTGACCAGCACGCCCAGACTGAACCCCAACCGCTCCCCGGAACTCACCTCCCTCGGGACTCCTGATGTTATCAAAAGACACCACCAGGTGTCCGGTCCCCAGGTGAGGCCTGTCGGTCCCCAGAGCAACAGCCACGTCACAGCAATTCACACACCTGTCCTAGTCCCCAGGAGAAGGATCGCACCCCTGTCTGGGGCCACCCTTGCCACCTCCCCTTCCCACGCACAACGCCCAGCACAGGGCCGGCCCGTGGTCAGCTGCCAGCCGTTGAACGACTATCAGGAGGCCAGCAGAGGCCCCGCCGGGAAATGTGGCTGCGTCCTGTTCCAGTTGTCCCGAGAGACCATATTGATTTAATAGGAATGCGTCCTAAGGCGTGAACAATTATTATTGTTTTAAATTGGCAAGAATGAAATTCCACCATCTTTCTCCCAGAAGCTACTTCCAGAAAGGCCAAGCTGTAAATTGGCACGCCCAGGAGGAGCGAGACAAACCGTCCCCAGGTCACAGTCGTCCCTGCCCGGGAGGGAGGAGGGTGAAGGGCGGGCTGTTTTTTTTCTTTTCATCTTAAAAGGGAATCTTACAACTCTGTCCCGCCCTTCTTGCCAGCTCCATGAGACAGCGGAGGCTGGGCTGAAAGAGGGAAGCACAGACCGGCGGGACCAAGGGAGGCAGCTTGTTTGCAGCACGAGCAGACAGCACGGAGAACTGTCGTGCCACCTCACTCCCTCCACTTCCTTCGTGACATGGACACGCTCGCTGTTGGGACTTCGTTTCTCACCGCAAGACTGGGCTTGGAGTCCATTGGGGAGCAATGTGCCTCCATGCACTCTGTGAGCCTGGCCAGCCCTCCCACTCTCTGGGCCTCAGTTTCCCCATCTGTCCCATGATGATGGCCCCTCTGTTGGGGAGACCATCTCAGATCGTCTCCCCCCACATTCTTAATGCTTATTGGGAGAGACACAGCAAGACAGGCGTCGTGGCCCCCCAGTCAGGCTAGTCTTTAAATCACCTTTGGGCTTGTCCACGTAATGATCCAGGACCCCAGGGCAGACGAGCAAGTGGAACCCTCCCCATGGTCCCGACGGCGGCCCAGAACCACAGCCCGCTGGAGCCAGGTTCTTCTGCTGCTCAGCCGTCTCAGCAGCAAACCCATCCCCGAGGAGCACCTTTGACCCTGCCGTGGGGTGACTGAGCTCCATTGATCATTTGTCATCTGTCCGATTTCACTGACTCCTTCCCATATTTCAGGGCCCGAGCCAGACGCCGATGAGACAAGAGTGAACAAGGCCCACCGCTGAGTGCCAGGAGCCAGTGGCACACACGGGAACACGACCCGGTCTTGCAGTGTGACAAGTGCAAGCATGGAGGCAGCTTCCAGGCGCAGCAGGGAGGGAGGGTCTCTAACCGAGTCTGGACAGAGATCCCATGCGTGGGGACGTTCGACCCAAGGCTCGGACTGAATCTACGCGCTCCCAGATGGAGAAGGAGCACCAACTCTTGGCAGAGGGGACAGCAGGGCCGGTGGGACAGAAAGCGTGGTGAGGTTGTCCCTGCCATGCAGAGGGGTTAGAGCCTTTCTTCTGGGGGCCATGGAGAAGCACAGCGGTGCTGGGTAGAGGAGCCCAGCCGCCATGCTGGGCAGACGGGTGACCTCTGAGGCCTCACTCTCCCCGTGTATAAAGTGGGAATGAAGAGCGTGTGCCTCTTGGAGTGATCGGTGCAGAGGTCCTGCCGTCTACGGGATGCGAACGTGCCTGGGAACATGGTCATTGCATCTGAACGTATTCTCCAACTCCCCACCGCGAGACTCACTGAGCATGCGTGTGGTGTGCACACGTGTGGACACATGCGCACACCCCGCCCCCAGCTACAGTTTCTCCAGCTCACCCCTGAGAAGAGGTTGATGGCTTCCTCTGCAAACATTCCCAGCTCATGGACCCGTCCCAGCGCTCTTACCTCCCCCACGCCCTCCCCCAGCGGTTCCCGGGGAAACATGCTGGGGGCAGGGCAGTACACTCATGTTGCTTGTGGTCTCACAATCAAGTTTCCCTAGGCACGGAGAGGCATGGGGCTGAGCTCCTGGAGCTGATGGACCAGAGAAGGGTGGAGGCCACAAGAGAAGGCCCTGGGGACCAGCCAGCTGGGGTGTGGGCCACAGGCCTCTGTGGGAAACAGGACAGGGACAGGATTCCCCTACCCAAAGGAGAGTCAGGAAAAGGCCCCCCATGGCTGCCAAGCACCCTGCAGGTAGGAGAGAGGGTGGCCCTGCCAGCCCCTGCCTCCTCCCTTCCGTCCCCTGCCCTGCAGGCCCAGGAACAAGGCCTGCAAAACCCTTCAGGTTGCCGCAGCTGCCCCAATGCGGGAGAAGTCCCATCTGCCCCAAGTCCTAGTCACTTGGCTCCAAACTCCTGCAGCAACAGCTGCTGCTCCTGCCCCCTAGCCTGGTCAGCCACACCCTCTCCCACTGCCCCAAAGGCCACAGATAGGGGACCAGGATGTGGAAGAGAATTTTCCTGAACCTTGGGAAGCACTGGGAAGAGGCAACAGCACGGGGCACGACAGGAAGCAACTTAAAGCTGATGATTCCAGAGAGCGGAAGACTGACAAGGACCTCCCCACAGCAAGGCAGCCTCCACCGCGCTTTCCTCTGGGTCCCAAAGCCCCCACGCCTCCTTCCTCGTGGGCTTCTAGGGGACAGCCACCAACTCCCGCAGACAGGGCAGAAGGACAGGGCAAGAGGGGCAGGAGCTCAGGGAACCCACACCTACGCGCTTTATGTCACCAAATCTGCCTTGCAAGAGGGGACCCTGACGCTCAGATGCAAAGGAATTGCCCAAAGCTGCAGATCTAGGAAACAGTAGAGTGGCTCTTCCACCGTCCTGTTCCTGGGACATCTGTGGCCCCCCTCGGAGTTGGGGCTCCTTGACCCCAGACCCCTGTTACGTCCCATGCAAGTGGGAGAAACCCGGGCGTGGCGGTGCCCCCGAAGACGGGCAGCTGGGTCTTAGTCAGGACCCTTCCAGCGGGCTCCGGCTGGCTGGAACATCCCGGTGAGCAGGAGGCCGCGGGCACAGCACGCTCGGGGAGTTTAACAAATGTTTATAAAACCTTTTCATACGCGGTTAATGATCCTTATTAGGACCTGCGAAAGCAGTCACTCATGCCACGTCCCAGCCTTAAGGAGCATTTTATTATCACACACCACTCCACAGATTAACGAGAGGGGCCGTGGACCATTTGTCAGAGGGGCCAACGCCCGGGAAGGCTGGCAAGCGGCCTTCATCCTGGGGCTGGCTGGCAGACCCTGGCCCCACCTGCCCTCCCTGGGCCCCCGCAAGCCCACCACCCTCACGCTGCCGGCCCACCGGCTGCCGCCCCTGAAAAATCCCACCTTGGGGCTGCTGTGGCCCCAGCTCCCTATACCCAGGGCCTGAGCAGACAAGGCCGGGCTGTCTCTTCCCTGAGGCACTGGGGCGAGGGAGGTCCCCGCCGTGCAGGGGTGCGGGGGCGTGAGAAACACAGACGCCTATGAATTCTTAACTAGGTGTCCAGCTGGTCTGAAGACCTGTGTTTGGGAGCCACAGGGCTTGAGACATGAGCCTCAGGTGTCTGCATGCCAACCCTGGCTATGCCCCTGACCGTGTGACTGTAGACGAAGCTCTCCGGTTTTCCTCAGTATGCCCGTCTGTAAAATGGGCATGTCATGACTGCCTCCAAATGGTTTTTCAATATGTTGTCATCTTACATGAGCAAAGTGTGTGTCACCACGGTGTGGGCAAACCAGCCTCTGCTGTTAGAATCACGGAGTCATGGCATTTAGAGCAGGAAACCACCGAGGCCTGGGTGAAAAACAGGCAGTGAAACTAGGCAGGGCGGTGGTTGCCCAACATTGGAGATGTACAAAATGCCACTGAGTCGTACACTTAAACATGGTCCCTGTTGGCCAGGGGTGGTGGCTCACGCCTGTTATCCTAGCATTCTAGGAGGCCGGGCTCACTTGAGGTCAGAAGTTCAAAACCAGCCTGAGCAAGAGCAAGACGCCATCTCTACCAAAAAGAGAAAAAATTAGCCGGGCGTGGTGGCGCTCGCTTGTAGTCCCAGCTACTCCGGAGGCTGAGGCAGGAGGATCACTTGAGCCCAGGAATTGGAGGCTGCAGTGAGCCGTGACGTCGCCACTGTGCTCTAGCCAGGGAGACAGACAGCCACCACAACAAAAATGGTTTACATTCTGTGAACTTTGCCTCAATACAGGGAGAACAAAGCCGATCAAGTGCCTTTCCATCCCGACGTGCTCCCCAGGCTCCAAGCCTTCGCCCAGGCTGCTCCCTCTGCCCACTCCCATCGTAGGGGTCACAGGACTCCCTTGCTGGCCCCCAAGGAGGTGCCCCCCCTAGTGTGCAGTGTCCCCACCCCTAGGAGAGGATGGTACCCCTCGCTAAACAACAGGCTGGGGGAGAGGCTTCCTAGCCTCAACTGCCCCTGATCTGGCACACAGTAGGCACTCAATATTTGCTCTTTGGATGAGGATTTCATTCTGACTGAGCCCTGGTGTTAGAGACAAAGCCAGTGTGGCTGCACAGCTGGGGGAGGGGCTGGAGGCCAGGCCTGCTCAGCCCTGGAAGAGGCCCCCGGCCGTCCCACTCCCTGCCAGCAGCTTCCCCGGGCAGGCGGGAAGCACAGCCCAGACATGTGAGCTTCTCCTTCCCAGCCATGAGCTAATCTGGCCCCCGCCAGCCTGCCAGGGCCCCCGTCTGCCCTTCCTGTTTCCCCGGGACACTGCTGTTTACATCGTCAAGGGCTTATCACAAACAGGCAGGCAAAGGCCTGTCCTGGGAAAGCTTGTCCCCAGAACCTCCGAACACCCCAGGGGCTTGGCCACTTGGGCTTTGGGCTTCTGGGAAACTGCTCACACGCAGGGCCTCAGTTTCCCCATCCCTAACATAAACAGATGAACAACCACGGACTGATTGGAAACCACCGTGTAGTAAAGTGGCCGAGGGGTGGGCGGTCTTTGTTTTCCAACCTCCGGGGCCTGAATCCCAGCTCTGTGCCTCACCGTGTGACCCTGAGCAGGTGATTTCACTCAAGACAAGCCTTGTGTCCTCTTGTGAAACGGGAGTGATTCCAGAGCTTAGTCTCTCCAGGTCTGCAGCACTTCCAAGCCTTAGCTCCAAGCCTGGAGCTGTGAGCACTGTGAGCACTTACCAAGGTGAGCTGTGGTTTTCAGAAGTTCTTCCCTTGTCCTCATGGCTTAGACCCTTCCCTTGCTCTTCCCTGACAAAGGAAGGATAGCAGCAAGTTGTAGGTGCTCACCACTGGGTGACCATCAGCCTTGGCCAGTGCTGGTCACCGGGACACCCAGGATACACGGACTACATGCAGGGAAGGCCTGGGTTTAAGTCCTGGCTCTGGTATCGTTTAGCCACTTTGACCTGGGATGCATCATGAAAACAAAAAAGGGACTTGACAGAGGAAGAGAGAGAGACCCAGAGAATGCTCAGGCTGCCCTCGTCCACCTCGCTATGCAGGTGGCCTGCAGGTGGAAGAGAATCCAGGCCTGGGCAGGGGCAGGGGCAGGGGCAGGGTCCTGGCTCTGCCTTTGTGGTCGTGGGCCAGTCACTACTCTCCCTCGGCCTCTGTCTTTCCAGCCATAAAATGGGTACATTCATCCCTCCTCTGCCCAAACCTCAGGAGATGCACTGTGAACATGAGGGAGGGGCTGTGAGGTAGGTGGGCAGGACAAGCCACCTGCCAGTCACCCAGTGTCATCTTCTCTCTGACGACAGATGCCCAAAATGGTGCGGCTCCAGCCAAAGCTCTCCTGGGCCCCCAGCATGAATCACCCGAGTGGCAACCCCACTGGGCAGTCTCAAAGGCATTTCAAAATCAGCGGAGCCAAAGCAGAACTCTGCCTTCCCACCCCAACCTCCAAATCTGCTTCTAAATGCCACTCCTGCCATCCACACAGAGGCTCAAGCTCACAGTCCTGCCCTTGTCCTCATCTGCTCTCCTGTCCCCCCACCTACACCCAAGGCCTATCAGCTCTGCCTCGGAGACGCACCCAAAGCCACTTCTCCCCATCCCCGCTGCCCACCGCCAGGGCCAAGCTGCATCCATCCGGACCCGAACTCTATACCAGAGATGCCCAACGTCCCGTCCAGCTGCCGCTGCTGGATCCCTACCTCTATTTAATTTGAAAAGTAATTGGATCCCGTCACTCTTCTGCTTAAAACCCTCTGAAGTCTCTTTATCTAACTGGAATGAAGCATGCACCCCTCACCTGCCTTACAGAGCCACCGCCACCCACGGTGGGCTCAGCTTCGCCCGCCCTGCCCTCGGCCCAGCCCTCTCCCTCGCTAGGGCTCGTCCTTCTGTGTGCCCTTCCCCTGGTCTTCCCATCACTCAGAACTCCAGATAAGTGTCCCCTCCTCAGAGAGGCCGTCCCCACCACCCCAGGAATTACCGAACCATGGCTCAATAACCCATCAGACTCTGTAAACACGCCGCAGGGAGATCTCACCCTCCGCCATGACTCCTGTTTGCTGCGCTTGTCGTCTCTCTTGCTTCCTGCAATACTGAAGGCAAGAAACTCACCCCAGCGACTCACTGCTGTGTCCTAGCCCGAGCACGGAGCCTGGCACGTAGTAGGTGCTCAGCAAAGATCTACCGACCGGATGAATGAAGGACTGAATGAGTGAATGAGAGACACAGGCTTCCCTGGGAGGGAGACTCAAGGCCTTCACACAAGACATCATTCCGAGGGAAGCAGCTCGTAGGCAAGGCGACAGGAGCACACGGCTTCGTACCACCAAGTCTCAGCGGTGCTGCCTCTTCCTCCGGGAAAGCCCGACTCCCGCTTCACCAGGCTGGAAAACTCCTCCCTTTCTTCCAAGGCCTGACCCCTCTTGACCCCAGTGAGCCTTCCCTGCCCCCTGGCCCTCTCCACAGCAGGTTTCTCCTCCTCCCTTTGTGCCTCCGTGGCCCTGCGTCTGCACCGTCTCTCACTCCGATGGCACTCCTCTGAGCTAGGGCTGAGTCTCAGTCTCCCGTGGGTGCCCGCCACAGAGCACAGGGCTTGGCGCCGTGTTGGCACCCCATGACGGTTTGCCCGCTATCCTCGCAGTCAACTGACAAAGACCCTGCCCGCCCTGGGGAAGAGCTGATGGAAAGATGTGCCCTTCCCTCCGGGAGCTGGCAACCCACATGGAGACATGAAGGACCACAGGACAAGCGAATCGTGTTACCAGACACAGGAGTACAAAGTGCAATGGGGTCACAAAACAGGCAAAAATAATTCAAGTCATAAAGTGGCGTACAGTGTGGGATACCATTTGCATAAAACTTTAAAACCTAAAAAACCATACTGTATGTTGTTCATGAACACAAAAATCCATGGCTAAGAAAAATAAAAACATGCATGAGGATGAGAGACACCATCTCAGGGGGAGAGAGGAGAGGGCATAGAATTGTGGAGTCCACAGAGGAGGCCATAAACATATCTATGGTATCTTGTTTCTTATAAAGAAAAGAAAAATCTGAAGTGCATGTGGTATAATATTAGGCTAAGATAAAGCTCAGTGGGTGGTCCATGGGTGTTTGTTATAATATGCTAAGAGAGTCTATGTGTTTGAAATATGCCAAGACCATTTTATATTAAATGCAATGTGATTGCAGAAAAAGCAATCGATCTGTTGAATGAGTACCTGATGGGTGGACAGATGAGTGGACAGATGAGTGGATGGATAGGTGACAGTAGATGAAAGGATGGATGCATGCATGGGTGGTGGGTGAATGGAAGAATGGATGGAGGGATGGATGGGTGGATGGATGGGTGGGTAGATAGATGGACAGATGAAAGAATGGATGGATGGGTGGATGGATGGGTGGGTGGATGGATGGGTGGGTAGATAGATGGACAGATGAAAGAATGGATGGATGGGTGGATGGATGGATGGATGGATGGATGGATGGATGGGTGGGTGGATGGATGGGTAGATAGATAGATTGACAGATAAAAGAATGGATGGATGGGTGGGTGGATGGATGAGTTGGTAGATGGACAGGTGAAAGAATGGATGGATGGTGGAGGATGGATGGATGGGTGGGTGGATGAATTGGTAGATAGATAGATGGATAGATAAAAGAATGGATGGATGGGTGGTGGGTAGATCATTGTGGTAGGTAGATGGATAAGTGAATGGATGGGTGAATTAACGAGTGGATGGACCAAATGGATGAGTGACAGAAACAGCACTAGAGATTCTTTGGCTGAGCACTTAACCACGTGTCAAGCCCTGTGCTTGACCCTGGCATGGTGCGTGCAGGACTCTGACAGGTCCCTCTCCCATAGGTGCTCAAAGCCAGAGTCAAGATTCAGGCCCGATGGGGAGATATCGTGAAGTACCGCAGTCACAGATGTGTGTCCACTATGCTCAAAAGCCACAGTGAAAGGAGGGACAACTGCTATCAGCAGGTCTCCCCGCTCCGGCCCACCCTGGCTAATGGAGGGAACGGTTGTCACTGGCTCGGCTGTGGCTTTGTCCCTAGGGGCAGGAGCCCCCTCCTGAGTCCCTGCATGTGTTCTTTGCACTTTGGCTTGATGGCCCCAGTGCCTGGGTGCGGGTGCCAGAGCCTGGGAGGGGAGGGAGGGAGGTGGGAAGCCATGTGCGTGTCTGCACGTTGACCCTGATGGCAGCACGTTTTTTCATCTCTCCGAACAATTCTCCGTCGAGAATCTTTATTGCTCGGCGCAGGCTCCCAGCTAACTAGGAGAGCATTTTTCTAATTACATATCCCTTGAAATACACCCGGGTTTGAGTTAACACCTCTTCAGTCTGCCAAAACCTAAGTCATTTTAAAATTAGTTCTGGAGGTTTTGCAAAAACCCCACCGGGATGCAGCATTCCTTTCCCACCAAGTTGCGTACTGAAAACTCTCCCCAGATGCCAAGAACGGCCGTCCTTGGAGACTGGAGCGGGCCCGGGAGAGGCCCACGTCCCGGCCCGCCAGGCTCTGCTCTCGCTCAGCTCTGTCGAACAGCCCTCGCGCCGCTGCAGGATCGACAGAATCATAAATGCATTTTGCCCTGAGCAGTCTCTCTGATACTTTCTGAAAGCCATGCGATGGGAGGGAAATGTGATCCATATGGTTTTGAATCATTAACACTCAAATCGTCAAAATAGAGGGGGGTTTTTTTTTTGTTGTTGTTGTTGTTTTTTCCTGGAGAAATTTCATATCCAAAGTGCCTTTAGTGGCTCTTTAATAAACTGCTTAAAATTCTGTTGTTCCCCCTTAAACACGCAGGCACATGCTCACATATGCTGCACACGTATGCACACCCCAATAGCTGCAAGGTGGCAGCGCTGGGAAACACAACCCATGAGGCACATTTGTCCCCAAGACAGGGGTGGGTTAAAAGGCCACCACTAGAGGCACCTTCTGGGTACTGGCGGTCAATGAAATCTACTGTGTTTGGTTATTCAGGCTGAGCTTTGCGCTACCTGGACAAGCCCCCGAACGGCGCAGATGAGGAAGCCGAGGCCCAAAGGATGCCCAGACTCTTGAAGAGTTGGGGGAAGCCACGGTGGACTGTTTCAGGGGGAGGAAACCGCGCGGGCAAAATGCCAGCTGCTGCCCCACGTGACTACAGGGTAGGGCGTGAGGCAGCAGAGAGGGGCTGGCCATGGGTCACGGAGCACCGTCCGTGGCTCCGCAGAGTCTAAATAATTTCACTTCCTGCTCTTTAGCCTGTACGTCAAGGTCGAGGGAGAGGGGACCATCGTTTTCTCGAAACACAGATCGTCGGATCCTCACTCTTGACACAACGGGAGGGGTGGCTTGGAAGAACGGGGCGATCAGTTAAAAGATCACGGCAGGAGCTCTTGGGAGAAATGAGGATGGCATGGGCTGGGGGGTAGAAAGGAGAAAGCAAACCCAAAAGGTATCCCGGAGGGAAAATCGATAGGACTGGGGACGGGACAAGTGCAGCTAGCGGTGGAGAAACAGCGTCAGGACTGTGTTCGCTTCCTACTGCTGTTGTGAAAGGCTGGCACACACGTGCAGATTTGCCCTCTCACAGTGTTGGAGGTCAGAGGTCCAAAACGAGTCTCGAGAGGCTACAATCGAGGTGTCGGCAGGGCTGGCTGCTTCGGGAGGCTGCCCCGGAGGAGAATCCGCTCCTTGCTCCTTTCAGCTTCCCGTGTCCGTCAGCACTCCTTGGCTTGTGGCCACCTCGCTCCCACCTCTTGCTTCCCCTGTCACATCCACCCCTCGCTCGGACCCTCCTGCTTCCCTCCTGGAAGGACCTTCGTGATCACATCACACTTTCCTGAATAATCCCACATTATTAACCTCCTCATCTCAAAAATCCTGACCCTACTCCTGTCTGCAAAGTCCCCAAGGCTACACGAGGTAACATTCCCAGGCTCCAGGGACCAGGACGTCAATACCTGGCCGGTGGGAGGCGTCGTTCAGCCCACCGCAAGAATGAAACCCAGGTTTCCGACTCTGGCAACCAAAGAATGGAGGAGGCTAGCGGGGAAGGTGATGAACCCGACGTAGGAAATGATGATTCTAATTAGAAGCTTGGGAGACATCCAGGAAGGGATTCGCATTAGGGAGAGGTCCGCGTGGATCCGGAACAGGGGAGGGAGGTGTGAGAGTGTGGCTCAAGGTTCTTGCACAATATTGACATAGCTGTATCCATAGGAATAAATGAAGCTTTACTTATTTCATGTTTATGTCTTAGGCACAAAAAAAAAAAAAAAAAAAAAAAGGCCAAGGCTAGAAAGCAGGGGGCAAAGCTGCTTTGGGCAGGAGACAGAGGAAGCAGCAATGAGAGAGGTGGAGGAGCAATCAGACCATTGATTCAAGAAAGGGGAAAGGATGACAAGGCCAGGGTGGAAGAGGGGCACAATGTCAGACACAGGATAGGGACCAAATGGGACAGGTCACTAGTGACCTCAGAACAATTTGAGCAGAGTGGAAACAAGTGGAGGCACATGCAGAGGTTTGGTAGCATGGCTTGCCACAACATTTCTTGCAGTACCGACAGCGAGAGAGCTTCGTGCACAGAGTGCAGGATGGGGAGAGGCTGGTGCGGAAGAGACGAACTGCTGGAGCCAGGGCTCAGAGGGGTCGGGACAGCACAGGCGGGAAAGGAGAATATCGGCCCCTCCTCCTTTCCCAGGCTGAGGGCGAAGGGAAAGGTGAGCACCAGCGATCAGCAGTTTGGAGATGGGAGGAAGAGAAGTGCGTCTGGATTTTGTACAAAAACAGGAGACGAGGTCACCGGATGAGAATGAGACGGGGAGAGGCTAGAGGTATTCATGGGACTGCGGGAGGGAAGAGAAGTCCCCGGAGTGGCCCCTTGCAGAACCCAGCCCTGCCACTCTTCCCGCCCCTCTGGTGGTCACAGGTCTCAACCCTTTGCACTTCCCAAGGTGTGAGGCTGAGAAAAAGGGGCTTCCTGGGCCGGGAAGGGCCTGGTCTCCACTGCCTTCTCCTTCTTTGCTCCTCCTGTGACAGCAACCTCAGACTGAAAAGGGGAGGTGGGAGCTGAGAGCAGCCCCATGTGAACGTGAACCTGAACTTGCAAGTGAGCCCCTTCCTCCTCCCCCTCACCAGCAACCTGAACCCTGGCCTCCCTCCCACACGTCCTAACCAGATCTCAGTGCTCTGTGTGACCTCAGCCGACTCACTCCTCATCTCTGGGCCTCCTGATGAAAGGAGAGACTTGGAGCAATGACCACCAAGGCCCTTCAAGCCCTCCCAGCCCCCAGAGCGCAGCCTTGGACAGGGAAGAGCTGTCTGAGTTGCCTCGGGGAGCCCCAGCCTCTTTGGAGACAGGCCCAGGACTCTGTCATTTCGTAAACATGATGCGGGCCTGTTTGGTGCCACATAGCTGTGGTTTTCTGTTTTCCCCAGCAGTAGCTGGAAGGCCGGAGCTGCAGCTGAGCCAGCCCAGCAGGGAGGGAGAGGGCGGTGGGAAGGAGGGCAGGAGAGAGACTGCTTCTCTGTGCTGCCTCCTCGGCTTGGCTCAAAGTTTGCAAAAGGCAAAAACATGCCTGCGAGGTCAACCCTTCCTCCACCCCCACCCACCCATCCCAGAGAAAGTGGTGCTTTCTAGCTCCTTTTGTAAAAGAGAAAACGCATTCTCGCATTCTCAAGGTCGGCCCTCCTCTGCTTTGGAGCAGACACCAACAGGCAGCCCTAGTAAACTTGGCCTTGGGCAGGTCTTCCAGAGAGGAAGCAATGCCCCCGGGATCAGATGTGGGTAAGTGTGGAAGCTGTCAGCACAAGCAACACCAGGCCCTGCCAGGCAAGCCTGTTATCTGTGTGCATCGTGTGCCCAGAGCCCCCTCCCCTGGGGCCCGGCACACAGTAGGCCCAGATAATCCCATGTTTATTAAGCCAACTAGAACAGAATCTGGGAGGGTGGTCCTTGGAGAGAAGACATGGCCATGGAGGGAGTGGCAATGTGGCCGGTGCCCCACTCTTCCCCCCTTGCCTGGGCCAAGGACCCCTCCCCTGGGGTCCCTGCTGAGAGAGAGGGTGAGCTGGGAACAGCACACACTGCTCCTTCTCCAGCTGGGGGGACTGTCTTGCCCAAAGAAGCCCGGGAATCTGCCCACCCCTCCAAGGCGGGGCACACCCAGGAGGGCAGGTGTGCTTGGACCACGGCAGTAGCTGATAAAGTCAGGGCTCAGAGCAGGTCTTAGAAGCTTCTGAGCCCACCCAAGGTCACCCAAGCCCACAAGACACCAAGCCCCACCACAGCTCAGGCACAGCTGACCAGTTTGGCCCTGTGAGCTGGGGACCAGCACAGACAGAAGGAGGGGACCTGCAGACAGCCCAGAATGGGCACTGAGAGGCAAAGCTGGGGTCTGGAGCAATGTCAGGGTCCGGAGCCCTTCTTGGCCAAAGGCTACACCAGCTAGGCCAAGCCTGCCACTAGTGCATTGTATACAGCTACTTTTATTTACTCCTCCCACCATACTAAGTAGGTATAATCTCCATTTTAGACAAAATGCCATACCTGCTCACATGCATAGCACATGTAGTCAGGAAAGCGCACGTGTCCACACAGCACAGAGCCCCACATGCCTCTCTTCCCATCAGCTGTTTAAGAACGAATGCGGCACTGTGCACGTCTGAGGAACAGCTGATGAGGATGCTGCCCTTAGATGACAAGACATCCCACTGCCCCTCCAGGTCTGACTCGAATGCCCTCGCCCTTTCCCGGGCACTTGGGCAGCCACTGCCCTGCAGCCCCGAGTTGGCAGAGCCAGCACCAGGACACAGCCACCATGCTGCCAGGTCCACCAGATCTCCATAGCTGTGGCCTCTCCCCTCTCCCAGGAGGGGGCTGGGCTGCGAGCTAGAGCTGCACCAGGGAATAGCAGTGTCAGGAAGCCGGGCTGCCGGGCTGTTTCCCAACTCCCATTTGTGTTGGGAGAAACACATTGCTTTCAGGCAGTAACCTCTGACCTTCTGCGAGGTCAGCCTTGGGAGCACTGGGCTGCGGGGACTCAGATGTCTCTGAGGACACCAATCCACTTCAGATAACCCCAAAGTTGCCCACACCCTGTGTCTCCATGCTGTGAGCTCAGCCCTGAACAGCTACCCCTCACCCTCAAGACCCCCTGGGAGAGGCGGCGAGTCTCTGAGAAGCTTTGGGGACATGTGGCCTTAACCCCAGGCTCCCGAGCTCAGAGCATTGAATTTGGAGTCCACCAACCACGGTTCATAGGGTCATGGTCTCCAGGGGAAGTGAGCTCCCAGCCCCTGCCCCTCCACCACAGCTCTGGGAACGCCTGCACTAGCCCCCTAGGACAAAGCCTCAGTGTCCTCCTCTGTGCATGGGTCAGCGCTGCAGTTAGGCTGCGTAACAAACAAACCCCCACATGCAGTGGCTGCCCACGATAGCTTTATCCTCACCCACACAGAGGCCTACACGGGCAGCATCCTTCCTCCACCCTGTGGCTTTGAGCTCCAAGGCCACTGCAGAACAGGGGAGAACAGGATGGAGGAAGCACGCCTGCATTTCTTAACTGCCTGGCCTCAGGGGCACGTCCGGTTTTGTGGGCCTAAAACTCATGCAATGGGGGGAGGCTCTTTCTGTGGGCAGTTATACAAAATTTTAAGTGTAAAATGCCAGAGCAGCTCGCACACCACTGTACACAGGAATTATAAATGCAAAATATCCAAGACGCCCCCGAGGGAGGGGCTGGGGAACGTGAGTGCCCTGGAGCTTGCGCTCGGTGAACTTCAGGGTAAATGGCCTCTGCCTGGAGTCGAGGGACACATCTCCATCGCTCCCAGTCCACTGGCCAGACCCGTCCCTGGGCCTGGTCTCAGCACAAGCTGGGCAGTGCGAGGGAGCCGTGGATCCTGCGAGCACTAACCCTCTCCAGCATGGCACGCCATGCCCGTGACAGCTGTGTGGGGAGGCTCACAGAGTGGAGGTGGAGGCCATATGCAAATGCAGGGGACCAGAATGATCCGTGCTTTTGCCAAAGCACTTCACAAGGATGGAGTGCGGGAGGGTGCAGCAGCGGAGCTCTGCCCAGCCCAGATATCAGGAGGGCTGGCTCTCGTCCCAGGGCTGTCCTTTCCCAACAGTGAGAACCTGAGTGACTCATTCGACCCTCCTGAGCCTCATTGGCCCCATTGTCCAGGTATGCAGACTGATCCTGCCCTCCCAAGGTTAAGAGAAAACAAGATCAAGGGCCTAAAAATGCTTTGCAGATAGCCGGGTGCCGTGCAGAAGTCAACCGTGTCCCAGTGCTTCTCAGAAGGGCAGCTGTCCGTCTTCTGCACGGTCCCCCAAAATCTGGTGCTCCTGTGTCCTGTATCCCATGTCTGCCCGTAGGCTCTTGGGGCTGCCCCGCCTTGTCCCCTTGTGTCCCCAGCCCCAGGGAGATGGACCGAAACATGCAGGCCACACTCAGCCACTGCATGAACTTAACTGATCATCTGAGAGGATTCTAAAATATTAGCGCAGAGAGCTCTCCCGAGGTTAGCTTATCCATCTGCGGGTGCTGGAGATGCTCAGCTCCTCAGGGGGTCCCCAGCGGGCACCGGAGGGACGGTCAGAAGGCAGCAGCCTGGCAACAGTGGGCAGCACCCCAGCCCCGCAGTGCCCCAGGGGAGCTGCTTGTCAGCCTGCACAGGCCCCAAGCCTCTGGCTCCGGCATGTCACACCACCGCATAGAAACGCATCAGAATGCAGCCACATCCCACTCAAACAGCCTGGCCTCTCACTTCGCAGGAGCGGAGGTGAGTTGAATTTAACAAGTTGACATGCTGCTACGTTACGCACATATTCAATTAAATATCAACTAATTTTGATTTTGCAGTCATTTTGTGAAGTTGATCATCTCTTGCTCTGCTGTCAAAGATTCCTGGAAAGACTGCAATTCCACGGGCCCTGGACACCCCCTTCCTTTCAGATGATGCAGCTGCCCCTGGGAGCACCCGTCTGCCCCAGCCCCAGCGGGGGGTGGGGGGGGTCCTGCCTCTGAGGGTGGGGCTCAACCTCTTCTTGCCCCACGTGAGGAGCTGAGAGTCCAGCAAGGGGCTTCTAGATCCTACGGCCAGAGCAGGAAGGAAGGAGAAGGGTCATAGGCCAAGGCCCGAGAGCAAGCAGTGGCATATATATGCATGTGTACATGTATGTGCTTGTGTCATGTTTGTGTGTGTTTGCGTGTGCGCCTGAGCACAGCGCAGCGAGGCCAGGTGACTTCCGCACCTGGGAGGGTGGTACCCGTGGGTCCTGGCTGTTGGTGTTTATTCATCTGGCCCCTGGGTCCTCAGAACCCTTCTTCTCCTTCCTGCTGCAAGCCCTCAGCCCAGCCGCCCTTTGCTTCTGCTGAAGGGCATTACTGTCCTTGAGAACAAGGCCAGGCACTAAGTGACTGTGCCATTAGGCTCCAAACACGCGAGAGTTACACTCTGCAATGGTCCTTCCCTTCCCTCTCTCCTCTTGACACCCAGATGAAACCTGGGAGGTCAGCGTTATCACCCCCGTTTTGCGGATGAGCCGAGTGCAGCTCCGACAGAGGCTAAGTGACATGCGAGAGCAGAGGCCCTGGGTGCGAGATCTGCGCACTCCGCCTTCCTGGCCGCCCACAGAAGGGCGGGCGGACTGGGCCCTGATGGGCGTGGCTCTTCTCTTGGACACACCCTTCTTCTGACTTCTTCCCTGGCCCATTGGGATCCAAGGTCAGGCAGCACCCAAGGTCACAGGGGGTGCCAGGCAGGGGCGGGGGAGCAGCCCCAGCTCTGCAGCTGGCGGGGCTGGCACAGAACCGGGTGTTGGGCAAGCCGGGCTGCCGCATGCCACAGACGTGTCAGGTCTCGCTGTCGCTGCTGCTCCTTGGGATTAGCAGCTGCCGTCAGAGAGCCAGGGAGCCATCTCCTTGGAGCGGCTGGGCAGGGCGGGACAGGGCGGGAGGACGGAGCTACTCATGGGCGGGAAGAGTTTCGAGTGGCCCTGTGCCAGGCACCTGGGGTCACTGGTGCAGTCCCCAGGGCCTTTCTGGAGCTGGGGCATCCCCAGTTGCCTGAGTCTGATACCACCTCTGTGCCTGCACCCAGATGGCCTGCCAGGCACTCCCAGGGCCTGCCAGGCTGTGCCCTCCTCACAGCCGTCCTGCGAGGGGCTACTCTGATGACCAACTTGTGGACAAGGAAACTGCAGCCCATGGAGACAGAGGGACCAGCTCAAACACACACAGCGAGCTGGAGTCAGCAGCAGAAGCTCCAATGGCAGCTGGGTCCCAGCACAGCCCGGACCAAGGTGGTCCCTGGGCATCTTCTATGAGTCCAGAACTGTGCCAGCTACTCCTCGGGTAGGATCTCACGACAGCTCACAACACCCCAACGAGGCAGAGCGCATCCTCTCCATTGTGGAGAACAAGAAACAGGCTCGGGAGGTCACTTTTCTTTCCCAAAGCCACAGAATTAGAAAGCAGCAGAGTCGGATCCCAACCCAGATATGCCTGCTTCCACGATCTTCCCGACCAACACGTCTGAGCAGGCGTCACCTCTGCTTCCTGCTTCTCTCTGGCGCCTTGAAGACCATAGAGCAAAGTCCAAGAGCCTTTACCTGCCGTCGAAGGCCCTCCACAACCTGGCCTGGCGCACCTTTCCAGATGCTTCCCTGGCACCTGTGGCCAGGGCCGCGGCCCCTCGAACACGCGGTGTATCTGCAGAGCTCTGGCCTGGCCGCGCTCTACCAGAAACACCCTTCACCTTCTCCGCCTGTCGCATTCCCGTGCCACACGGCAGCATCCGAGAAAGTGTCCTAGAGGAGGTGTCATTGGAGTTGGAGTCAGTTAATCCTCCGGATTCATGAAACAACCTTCACATACACTACAGCGCGGTATTGCCGCGGAGACGCTGCTGTTTGTTTGAATATCTGGTCACCAGACTGGGAACACTTTCAGGGCAGGGATGGCAAACTGTTGATCTCTGTATCCTAGCAACTGGCACAGGGCCTGGCCCAGAGCAAGACTCACCTAGACGATGGTAGTGATGGATAGACGGATGGATGGATAGAGGGATGGATGAGGGTGGATGGGTGTGTGAGTGGGTGGACGGGTAGATGGATGACTTGACTGGGAGATATTTCAATTAATGGAGGGATGGATGGAGCTTGGAAGGATGGAAGAAGAAGAAATGGGCAAATTATTCATGTCAACAAGCACAAAACTGTTCAGTCCTGACGGAGTACACCGAGTGCCCTCTCTCCTTTCTGATCCCACCACACTCGGCCAATAACTCGCAAAGCCTCCCTGCTCACGTCCCTTACAACTTTTTGTTCTAGGTTGAAAAAGACCTGCCAGGCCCCTCTGGGCAAGAGACAGAAAGCGTCTCGGATGGGGTGGGAAGAGGACCCCCACCCAGAGCTGCTGAGCTCACATCCTGGAAGCCGATGGCTGCACTCTAGGAAGAGGCAGGGCCTGCCCTGTCCCCCGGGACGAGCCACGCAGGGAGGGGCCCACAGTTCCAGCTTTCCATGAGCTAAGAACTCTTCCACGCCTGGCCTCTCCCAGCTCCAAATTCTACTGCCCAGGATAATTGGAGCCTGGGCCTGAGCCCGATGTTGCTTCAAACCCAAAACCAAAACCAAACTGGCTTGAGCAGGAGAGGCCTTGGGACCAGCATCCAGGGGTGCAGGGGCAGGAGGAAACGTGACCAGCCGTGGAGAGCTGGGCCACCATCAGGGCCGGGTTCTAAGAGCAAGGGTTCTGCGCACGGGCAGTGGGTATGGGTCCCCGTCTGGGGGCTCCTGTCCAGGAGGGGCAATGGCACTGGCTCCTCACAGGGCTCCACCCCACCCCTCAGACTCCCCTCCCGCCCCACGGCCTCACATCTGCAAGAGAGGCCTGCCAAGTAAACAGCTGCAGCCCACGCTCCAAGGCTCCCCAAACCCCAGCACTACCCACAACAGCCAAAGCCACATCCCATCCGTCCCCCAGCGCGGGGCCGAAGGAGGGGAAATGTTCATTAATCACGGAGAGAAAGCTTCTGGGCAGCCCCGAAGACAGGCCGAGGAGACCGGAGCTGAGAGGAAGCTCCCCACAAGGTCTCGGGGGAGGTCAGGGCTCCCACTCTGACCCCACACAGAATCCATCAGCCAGGGGCTTGCCTTCCAGTGCCTGGGGTCTCCTCGAGAGCCAGCCATCCCTGGGCATGGGCCTGGGCATGAGGAGACAGGGCAATGTGCCCCTCTGCCATCACACCTGCAAACCGGGGAAGAGCCCTGGCACTACCAGCGTGCACATCTCAGAAGAAGGCTGCATGCTGTGGCGAGGGTTCCTACGGGTGCCCTCGCCCTCCATGCCTAAGCCCACGGAAGGGAGAGTCAGCTGTGGTCTTTGGCCCAGTCTGAGTCACTGGCGGATGGGTGTTACTGGGCCAGCGTGGTGTTTTTAAAAATAAGGCATTTGAATGTCCTTGAGTGGGATGTGCGGTTTTCAGTGAGACACATCCATCCCGCCACCCATCCCCACTCATGCATCATCTGAAACCCACTCCTTCTCATACTGAGTCACCTGCACGGCCCCTGGAGTCAGGCAGGATGGGCTAGGTTCTGCTGCAGGAACAGCCAGCCCCCAAACCTCAGTGGCTCCCCAAAGCAAATGTCAATTTCTCTCTGGTGGTACACATCAGATCTGGGTGGGCAGGGTCTCTGCGACGTGGGGGCGGACAGAGGCTCCACCCTGCCAAGTGCTTCCCTGATCCCCAAGGTGGGGGAAGAAAAGTGGCGAGAAACACTCTGACCCGAGAGCTTTTGCTCAGCAGTGACACCCTTCGATTCTGCTCCCATCGCATTGGCCAAAGCAAGTCGCGTGCCATGCCTCCCTTCAGAAGGGGCTGGAAAGGCAGTCCACCATGAGCCCAGAAGAGGAGAGAACCAACTGACGAACTTGGCCAGCACTAATGCCACACCCGGGAGGCAGCAACTTGCAGCCTCTGGCAGACTGAGTGAGGCCCAGCCCCGAAAAGTTGGGAAACACGAAGCACCCCAGGGGTCAAGGGCAAGCGCCCAAGGCCAGGCAGAAGCCAGGATGGGACTCGGGCATGAGGAACAGTGCAAATTCCTGACTCTGGAATTAGAGAACAAGGCAGGGGCTTTGAGACTTGAGAGCAGGTCAGGCCCAATCTCTAAGTCCCACCGAGGCCTGGGGCCCCTTAAATTCCTCATCCTGTGGTCCACTCGGGGTTGGCCAGTGGGGCTCCCCCCAAACAGAGCTTCTCTCCTCCAGGAATCCCCCCTCTTTGGACCACTGCACCTTCAGAAGGCCCTTTCACGCTGCTTACATGCTGCCAACGACAGAGGGCTCACTCCCTCTGAATGCATTCCACCTCCACTCTCAGTTTTGAGAGAAACGTAATGGGGTGGGAGGATTGTGCTCCAAGGGGAAGTGGCTGAGATTGTCCCCAGAGCCCCTGTCCTCTCCAACCCTCCCTTCTCAGCCTCCAGGTTACCATGCACAAGGCTCATACTGGAAACTGTTATCTACTAAGGACTTGCGCTCCCCTACAAGTGCTAACTCCCAAGGCTGTCTCACGGTCCCTGTCTGCCTGGCGGCAGAATCACCCGATCTTGAAGGCTCCCACTTCCCCTGGGATGTGACTTCCACTCTGCTTTCCCCTACCAACCCTGGCTCAGCGCGACCTTGCGCCAGTCCCTCCCCGACCTAGGCCTTGGTGTCCACATCTGTCAAATGGAGGAACAATCTCTCGATGTGTTTGCTTCCAACTGGCCAAGACCCCTGGACTGCCATGGCCTAGCTGGGTAGAGCGAGGCGGTGAGGCCGGCTGGGCCCCGGCTGAGCAGGCATGGAAGAGCAGACCCCAGCTCACCCTCATGCCTGTTTCATCAATGCCTGCTTTTGTCTGGAGCTCACAGCAAGCAGGTGAGTTCATTTTCCATTAAGGACAATTATCTCTTCATTTGCATATGCTAAATGTGACATTTAAGGGAGCAGTTCCTCCCCACCCCAAACAGGATAAAAGTCCAATGACAGGCAGGCAACCTGCGGTTTGGGGCAGAGGTGTAATTGGCTCTTATTAAGGAAAGATGCAGGAAGATACAGGTTTTGAAATGCAAATAACAGCATCACTCCTTCCACTGGGGCTGAATGGGGAATGACAGGGCCCGCCCAGCGCTCCTGCCTGCTCCACATCTGGGCAGGACAGGTCTCCTGACCCATGGGAAGACAGAGCTAGAAGCTGGGCAGAAGGGAGGCAGATTCTCCTGGAGGGAGCAGACAGACTGGCAGAGCACCCCCCATGCCACCCCCCAGCAGCCCTGTCCCCTGCCTTGGCCCGCCCCGTTGGAGCAGACCAGATTCCGCTCGCTCCAGCAGGATCTGTTAGCACAGGATGTGCTAGCACGCCCAGCCCGGCTCAGAAACCCCCACCCACAGCTGCGGCTGCAGCTACTGACAAATTTCAGCCACAACACAGAGCCAGGAGGCCTGTACCCCACACCCCAGTAGGCCTTTGCCATTCCCTGTGCCTGAGACGCTGTTCCCCTGCCCCTCCACGTGGCGAATTCTCACCCTTACATCAAACCAGCTCCAAGGGAGTCTCCTTTAAGAAACCTGCCAAACGGTCCAGACTGAACCAACGGTGGCCCCTTTATTCACAAGACAGCCCCCTCGCACGGGAACCGAGAGTCCCCGGAAGTAGGAGAAATTCTGACTCATCTGTGTTTGCAAGTGTCTGCTCAGAGCTGGCTCTTGAGATTTGCTGGATGCACGGAAGGAGGCATGGGTGGGTGGATGGATGGGTGGGTGGGTGGATAACTTAATGTGCTCTCATCTCAAGGCTTTACCCCACACTTGCCTCGACGATTACTTATAGCGCCTCCCATTTTACAAACGGGGAAAATCGAGTTTGGGTGAGATACAGACTCCACCCCCAACTCAATGAGGGAACTCGGAAAAGCAGGGCCTAGAACACCATTCTTGACTCCCCACTCAAGTCGGGCCGCCGTAGCTTGGCATCAGAGTCGTCCACGGTGATGGAAGCCTCCCGCCGGGCCACCTTGCTCACATGGGGGTCACGGATCCTGACACAGCCCTGACCTCCTGGGCCTCTGCAGATGTAGCTGCCGAGTCTGAGGCAAACTTGAGGATGTCGTCCCCTGTCTCAAAGGTCACTGAATCCCACCTGGCCACTCCATTAAGCAAAGAACGTGAGGTCGGAGGCCTTTCCCCCAGTCTGGCACTGCAGGGTGGAAAGGAGAGACCCACAGATCTGCACACTGAACCCCAGGAGAGGAAACACCCTCCATTGCCCTTCATTGCCCCGGACATTCAGAGCTGCCTTCTGCTCTGTGGACCCGGAAGGGATAAGAGAAGCAGAGGGAGGGCAGAGGGGACTCTGGTCCCACTCGGTCTCCCTAGGCTTGACCCCAGACCCCAGCCCTGGCTGCTTCCACCAAATCATACCCCCACCACCTGCCACAGCAGGGACCTGATAAGCAGGCAGAGCTGGGGACCACCCCCATTTTGCTGCTTAAGATCTGTGAGACCCTGCTCGAGTCTTAGCACCTGTCAGAGTCACGGCTTCCTCGTCTGCAAGTGGAATGACAGCCTTCCTCACGTGCTTTCACACATAACTCAGGGCACAGCTCTGGCAGGTCCTGGTGCCCGGGCACGCTTTGTTCCCATGCTCTTTCCACCCCTTGACCCATAAGGAAGGAGCTCACAAGGAAGGGGCCGTGCGTGAGTGTGCGGAGGGCGAGGACCTGGCCTCCGTCCTCCACTTTCCCCATCCCCACGCAGCCTAGGCGCACGGAAGGAAGTCAGCAGAAATCGAGGGACCTTCCACTCAGACACCTGCCAGAGCACGGTCCATAAAAGCTGGTGTTCAGGATTCTAAACTCTCAGCGGGACACATTAGGACAGGTCTAGAGAGCAGAACAGCACCCAAGAGAAAAGGCTGGGACTGACGTTGCCCTGCGAGCTGCCTTGCTGCCTAATCAGCCGGTGAAGTCACAGAAGGGAAGGGCTGCCCGGCGGGCCCCTCACTTGACCGCACAGCTGAGTCACCCAGGAGCCCTCACGCTCCCAGTGCCTGGTTGCACCCCAGGACAATTAAATCAGGACACCTGGGGGAAGTAGCCGGTCATCTGTGCGTTCTAGGACCCCCAGGTGATTCTGGTGTTATGCGAACTATGCGAGCCATTGGGTACAGGACGGGGCGGTAACTGTGGGCAGCTGGCCAACACCTGACCGTGCGCAAAGGCTTTTCCATTGCCCCATCGGACCAGGTACCAGGTCACCATATCCATCGTACAGATGAGAAGCGTGAGGCCCGGGATATTGCCATGTCTCCTGAGATGCTCATTGTCACAGCTGGGACTAGAGCCCAATCTCCGGACCCTCAAAGCTGGGCTCTTCTTACACTGGCAGAGATACTACTGCCCTTGCAGATAATCACAAAGAGACCAGGACTCCAACTTCCAGGGACTCCCAGGATCCAGGGACATCCCAGCCTTTCCCAGAAGGAGGTTCTGATGGTGGTGGGAATAGCAGAGCAGGAGGGGCCCCGAGGGAGACAGGGAGGGGTTTTGCAGACTGGATGCAGGCGGCACACTGGGCCAGCTCATGCCTTGTCCTCAAGCAGGCCCCAGCTCCAGCCCAGGATCCTCCCTCCATCTGACTCCATCCTGTGGGGAGGGGGGCTGTTCCGGGATGACGAGGCCCAGACATGGCCTCTTTATCTGAATCTTTCCTGACATCCTTCTGATAACAAAGAAGGTGGCTTAACAGGGAGGTTTACCAGGGATTTCAACTTTTTCTCTGGGTCTGTGTTGGAAACACAGACGCCCCCATAAAGCCCAAGGCACCGTCGGCAGGGAAATTGGAGGGGCCCACAGCAGTTCTGGGGTTGGCTTAGCTCCCACCATCCCTCCCAATCTTCAGCCCACCCTCCAGTCCCCAGCCCACCCATTTCAAGGAGGTGAGGAGAACCCAGGAGACCAGCCAAGTTGCACGGCACAGAGTGATGCACTGCTTTGCAGCCACCCAGACCGGAGTTCAAACCTGAGCACTCCTGTACCCTCTTGCTCTGTGACCTCAGACAAGTCACTCAGCTCCTCTGATCCTTGGAGCTGCCATGCATAAAATGGAGGTAATAATAATCCTCATCTCCAAGTAGTTGTAAGACTGGGATCAAATAACCTCCAGGCTAGCTATGGGACCTTGGATAAGTTATTTTGCCTACCTGTGCCTCAGCTAACCCATCTTTAAAATGGGAGCAATAATACCTATTCACAGAGGTGGCGTGAGGATAAATGAATCAATCCACATAAAGTACTTAGAACAACATCTGGCCTCTCCCAAGCACCAGACCATTGGTCCCTGTTACAAGGTTCCCAGCACGAGGCCTGGGACACAGCAGTTCCTTCAAAAATACCTTCTTCCTCCTTCCCTTTCAGGCACTTTCAGGATGTGGCCGAGTGCAGTCAGCTGCCTTCCTCTGATGCCTGCTGGCTGGCTCGTAGCCAGCTCCTTAAAAAACTGGAACCGGTGCCCACTTTCTCTTCTCCCTTTTCATAAAGAGATCGCAGAACAGAGGCACTGACCTTGGGCTACCTTGCACTGAGATGTTTTCCAGAAGCCCAAACACTATAAATCACTGCGGGAGAGCTTGGCACGCCACCCGCACCGCACCGCCCACCCTCTGCTGCCCGGGCCCACCTGAGCAGGGCTGGTCTTTTCCTCTCTGCTGTTTCTTACTTGCAAGCTGCCCCTGGGCAGAGGGAGCAGGGCTATCTGAGCAAGGCCTGGATGCCCTGGAATAGTGAAGAATCCCGGAGACGTTTGCTAAACCCAAGCACCAGGCACCAGGCTGGGCCCACTGGCCAGCGTTTCCTCCCACCCTCGTGCAGCCCTGAGGGCCACGGTTCCAGCATGTCCAGAGTGGGCACCGAGGGTCAGAGACCTTATCAACTTACAGCGGACCTTGGAGAAGTGGAATAGAGGGGATTTGAACCCGTGGCTTGGGACTCTGCATCTTCCATTCTCTCCCATTGATCCTCACTCTCCAAATATCGGATAGAGGTTCCTGCAGAGGTGCCAGGCTCAGGGAGCTGAGCCGGAGCTAGTGGGAGTCACTGCAAAGCTGATTTCATATCAGAATGAGCACAGTGTCTAGCAGTCCAAGCGGCCCAGGGAGGAAGAATGCTGCCTTAGGGGAAACGAACCGCTGTGCCCAGGGGAGTGCAAGCTGGGGCTGACCAGGAAGCTTCTGGGGGTGCAGAGAAGTTAGTTTCCAAGGTCCCTTCCAACTGGAAGCACCATGAGATTCACTTATTGGACAAATGTTCCTTGAGTACTTTCTCAGCTCCAGCCGGGGCTCTGGGACGCAGGACGGACAAGGCAAGAGATGGCCTTGCACCCTGGAGCTTACATTCTATATAGCTGGGATAGTGGGGAAGATGCAAAACAACTCAGCGCTCCAAAGGAAGTCAAACAGGGCAATGGGATAGAGAGTGAATGGGGGGTAAGGACAGTATTAGACCCTGAGCCCAGGAGCAGCCACGCAGAGACACAGGGACAGAACTTTCATGCAGAGACACACCGTGCCAAGGCCAGGAGGAGGGAACCAGCAGGCGACTTCAGAGAGAACAGAGACCAGGGACACTGAGGCTCAGGGGGCTGGGAGGGCGGGAGGCCAAGAGTGGCCGGGGCCAGGTCACACAGGCCCTACCTGCCATGCCCAGGGTGCAGGGACCCCCGCGGACTGTCGTGATCCGATTTTGTTTGTAAATCTCCCAGCAGGTGCGTGGGGAGGGGGGCTAGAGGTGCGGGCACAGACACGTGAAGCCCACTTAGGAGGCCTGTTAGTCACCTGGTGGACAGCAGATGAGGACGCCACCGGGATGGTGGCAATGGCAATGGTGAGACATGGAGAAATCGGGGACCTAGGTAGTTGATAGTTTTGGGTGTTAGCAGGGGAGCAGGAGAGACTCGGGGTGATGGTGGGGACATTCACAGAGACTGGCCTGGGGAGAAGTGAAGAGTCGAAACCATGGTCACTGTGGATGGACTAGCTTCTGAGGGTCTGCCCAGCCCTCTGGGGCAGCAATGCCGGCCCTGGGCCTGGGAGATGCGGAGCCTCATACCAGCTCCCCACAAGGAGACAGAGAGGGGAGGAAGTCCCCTAGGTCTAAGCCCTCTTGGAGCGCAAAAGGGACTCCCTATGGGGCAGGGCCTGTGGTGCCTCTGCAAAGCCCCTTCCACTGAACTTATTCCCGCAAAAGAAACTGCAGGGCTGGGCCAACCATGCCCGGTGGCCGAGCCCGGGGACAGGGAGTCCGCAGTAAACCAGCAGTGGGACTCCTGGCTCCCAGATGGCTGTGTGGCCTCAGGCCAGTGGCTCCCGTCCCAGGTGGCCGAGCACTTGGCCCAGCCCCATGCTGCAGACAGCGGTCCAGAGGCCCCCCTGGCTCCCCTGGGCTCTTCCACGAATCAGGACACCCTCCTGAGCCAGCCTCACCAGGGAGGCCAGCGGCACTCCACCAGCAGGAACGCCAGGGAAGCCGGGGAATGCAGGGCCTGGTAGAATTCGGAATCAGACAGGGGTTCAGATCCCAGCTCTGCCACTTGCCCGGCGTGACCAGAGAAAGTCGCTTGTGGGCCAGGCGCGGTGACTCACGCCTGTAATCCTACCTCTCTGGGAGGCCGAGGAGGGCGGATAGCTCGAGGTCAGGAGTTCGAAACCAACCTGAGCAAGAGCGAGACTCCATCTCTACTATAAATAGAAAGAAATCAATTGGCCAACTAACATATATAGAAAAAATTAGCTGGGCATGGTGGCGCATGCCTGTAGTCCCAGCCACTCGGCAGGTTGAGGCAGCAGGATTGCTGGAGCCCAGGAGTTTGAGGTTGCTGTGAGCTAGGCTGACGGCACGTCACTCACACTAGCCTGGGCAACAAAGCAAGACTCTGTCTCAAAAAAAAAAAAAGAGAAAGCCACTTGTGTATCTATTTGTTTGAGAGTCTGTTTCCTCATCCATCAAGAGGGGACAGTGCCCTCCCAGCTCATGAGTGACAGTGGAGACTAAGCGTCCCTGGCCCACCCCAGCTTTCCTCCAGGGCTCAGTCCGCACGTCTCAGAGGCTTTCCCCGGCCCCAGGGCCAGGGTGACATTGCCGCTAGGTTGTCCTGCCCTAGAGTTTACCAGACTGTGTCGTAGGGTAAGTGGCGAGTCTCAGATGCATCTCCTACCCTAACCGTCATGTCTCACCTTCACGTCCCCAGAGCCTGGCGCAGTGTAGGGTATGACACTGATGCTCAGTAAACTGAGTGAGTGAATGAGTGAATAAGTGAATGAATGAATGAGTAAGTGAGAAGCTGCCTCCCTGGAGAGGTGTCCTCAGCACCTTGTCACCCTGCACCCACCATGCAGGGGACCAGGGCTGGGCTGTCACTGAGCAGGAATCCCAGCTCTGGACCACACCGGGACCAGGTCATTTAGGGATTCATGTAATTCCGTCCTTGGCCAGGGAGCCAGCTCCCAGGGTCAGAGCTGGGAGGAAAGGTCACAGTTTGGAAGCCTCCCCTACCCCTCTGTGTCCCCCAGTCAGCCCCAGGGCTGGAGACAGCGTTGACCGGGTGGGGGTCTGGGGTGAGTTCAGCCTGCCCACCTTGCAGATGGAAAGGAGGGCGGGACCTCCCTGAGGTCACTGGGCAGGCCCTGCACAGCAGGTACAACGGCCAGGCCTCCCGACGGCTGGGCCCTGTGCGTTCATGGGGGAGAATCGGGGCAGGAAGCCGTGGGGACCGGGCTCCTCATGGCAGCTTGGGGCCTGAGAGGCTGCCAGGCCAGAGCACCAGCCCACAGCCTCCTCCCGCAGCCCCAGCTCCCACAGGCAGGCGGGCGCCCTGCTGCCTTTCGGAAGCAGCCAGCGCCAAGCAGGCAGATGGCCGGCGGCCCCCTCGCCGAGCCCTCGGGCCCAGATGGCCGTCCCTGGCGTTAGGTAGGGGGTGGGGGCGGGGGTGTCACTGCAGCAGCAACAGGAAGCCGGCCATCGCCAAGGCCACTGAGGCCCCTGCGGAAGGGAGGAGCGCCACTCCAGTGCCCCGGGCACTGCCTGCCTCCCGGGGCCGGGCCACCGCTCTGCTCTGGGGAGAGGCCCAGGGAGGCCGCGTGCACGCGGGCAGGGCAGTGCCGACCGTGCAGGCCTTGCTGCGGGGCTATTGTTCAGGTGCTGCCACTCGGTGGGACACAGCCCAGAACAGGCCACTCCTCCCAGGGGGAGCCCTGCACCCCTCCGTGCCTGCTCCTCGGTGAGCAAAGGAACCAGGCCTCGTGCTGCCAAGGACTCCAAGCCCCGGGCCACCACAGGCTTCGCGTCTCCAATAGGCCCTCTTGGGGTCAAGAAGAACAATGATGATTATAACAATACTAATAGCTTATACTCCTAAGGGCCTAATATACGCTGCACACTATTCTAAGAGCCTTATAGGTACAAACTCAATCCCTGTGACAGCTCTGAGGCCAGGCTACTAGTATCCCCATTTTACAGATGAGAAAGTGGAGGCCCAGAGGAGAGAGGGAACCTGCCCACATGGCACAGCTAGGGAATGGCAGGCCCGGGATTCACATCCCAGCAGCCTAGCTCTGGAGCCCACAGTTCCGACTGGGCCCCCAAAGGTGGGTCCCACGCAGCACAGTGCAGGGGCACCTGTGTTCATGCAGGTGACTTGTCAGGTAGTGAGCTGCCCATCACAGGCGCTCCCATGTCCCAGCTGGGGCCTCCTGCACCGGGCAAGGGGAAGCCCAGACAGAAGGGGCAAGGCCGTTGAGGACAGACCTGGGTGTCTCTGGGAGAAGACATGGGGGACCGTAGAAAGGCTGACTCACCTACACAGCGACGCACAGAAGCACACACTCGTGCGCTGCACCCTCGAGCCCTCATGAGCGCAAACACAAACACGTGAGCACACGCGCACATGCACCTGGACACACAGACACACCCACTATGACGCTGTTATGACCACACAACAAGCCTGGGAGCCCCTGGACTGCAGGGAGAAGTGCCCCACCCTGACGTTTGCACCCAGGAAAGCATGAAACGTCCCCTTTGCCTCTCTGAGCCTCGATTTCCCCACTTGTGCAAGGAAGGGGTTGTCCGAGGTCATCTCCAAGGTCTTGGGCTCCGTGCCGCCTGGCCAGTCACCTGCGACTTTCTGTTCCCAGAGCCAGCAGGGAGCTGTGACTCAGCAGCAGAGCAGGAGCTGCCCGCGGCCCCCTCCCCCACCCACACACAAAGGGCATCTTGTTACCACAGCCTCCCAGCGGGAGGGCCGAGGGAGGGCCGGAGAGGGCCTGGAGGTGAGAGGCCAGGAAGGAGCCCGTGTCAGCCGCACTGGGAGCAGGGCCCTCAGGACAGGCAGACCCCCTCTTAGCTATGGGCTCAGGGCAGCCAAGACCTCATTATCAGCCAGCTGTGTGCAGACCTGGACTTCCCACCTGCCCTCCATGCCCGGGACGGATCCTGGCAGGCCCTGGCACGCAGGGCAGTGGCCAACACTGGGGGATCAGGCCTCCGGCACACCTCACCGGGCCTCCCGCTGCCCTGCATCAGGGCAGAGAGGGCAGCGTGGGCAGGCACTCCCCTGGGGAGGGCAGACTGGCACAGACTGCAGCGCTTTCTGACAATGTGACGGTCTGACGGCGCCAAATGCAGTGATGACGTGGACCCTGGGGGCCACATTTGGTAAGAAGAGCTGAAATGTATTGGGTCTCCACTCTGCATGTGGCAATTTACATTTGTTATTCACTTAGCAAACATTCCCCGATTGCCTCGAAGTGCGGGAGACAGGGATACAGCCGGGAACAAGGCAGGCGCGGCCCTGCCCTCCCAGAGCTCCCAGTCTAAGGAGGAGGCGTCTCTAAGTCATGGCTCTCACACACAGATAAGCACCACAGGAAAGCCCAGGAGTCCACAGCGGGGGAACTTGACCAGAACTTCTGACCAGGGAGGGCTTCCTAGAGGAGGCGACATTGAGCCCAGATCTTCTGAAGGATGAATAGGAGCTGTCTAGGCAAAGAACACGGGAGAACCTTCTAGGAAGAGAGAAGCTGGAGCAGGAGGGAATCCACACGTTGGCACCTGTAATTTCCACAGTAACCTTATGAGATGGGAACAGATGTCCTATTTTGCCATCGAGGAAACAAACTCCGAGAGGCCGAGTCACCACGGACCCTGCACATCCAGTGGGGACACAGACCCCAGACTCAATACCATCTCCAAAGCCCGGCCCAGAGCCTAAAGCTAAGGAGTGAACGTTGTAGGGGGAAGAGGCCAGGTCTGTGCACACCTGCGGCCCAGGCACATGGAGGTGGCAAGGGCTCTGCTGCAGGGGGAAGACCCAGATGTGGTCCCTTGCCCTTGCAGCAAACCAATGCCCCTGACCCTGACACAGGGCCCCTGGGACAGGGCCAGGCATCTCCCAAACATCTCTGGAGCTGCTCACACGGCCCAGCGAGGCCTTGCCCAGGGCTGAAGCCCCTCCCCTGCCCTTATGGCCTGCAGAAAGCATGGTGGCCGCAGCCATCATGAACACTAGTATGTGGTTCACAGGCTCAGTGAGGACAGTGGAGGGAGAGCCGAGGGCTATAGGACAGCAGGAGGCCTCCCGGGCACAGCCTCCTGGAGGAGGTGGCCCTGGAGTTGAACCTTAATAGACAAAGAGGATTTCAAAAGGGCTGAAATGGAGCCTGGAAGGGGGCTCCGGGCACGGCGTGTGGGGAACAGGGCGTGGCAATGGGGAATGGTGAGCATTTTCTATCATTTTCAGGGACGACCAGGGCCCCAGCTCCAGAACTGCCCATGGCCCATCGTGGCCCATGCCCGGGACTCAACAGAGCCCCAAGGGCACAGGAGGAAGATGTGGCCTTCCCTTCAGTTCAGCGTTCCTCCATGATGTGCAGAGAACCACCATTGCTAGGCTGGGATAGGCTGGCCATGGAGCCCCCAGCCTCAGCCCTGCCTTCACAAAGCTCAAGGCGCAGCAGAGACAACAGACATTCAGCAATGCATGAATGCACGACAAGCTAGACAAGTGCATGCATTCAATCAGTCATCCCTCGTCCAAGGCCAGGCACCAGTGACGGGCGTGTGAACAGGCAGACCAGGTGGGCGGGACACCCTGACGGACAGGACAGCCTGACGGACAGCGCCATCCGCAGAGCTGCACCCACACCCCCGCCCCATCCAGAGCTCAGGAACTGGGCCAGGAGGAGGAAGAAGATAAACAGGGGCTGTGAGAGCTGGCAGCGGGGGCGGCGGGGAGGCCCTTGTCTTCATCTCATTTTGCTGGCTTCCAGCCCTGGGGCCAGAGCCCCGGGAGCCAGGCCCACCCCCTGGCCCAGGCCTCTGCACAGAGCAGGGCTGGATACCCAGGCAATTCTTCGGGAACCCCGTCGGGAGCTTCAAGCATCAGCAGTCCTGTGCATTCTCCTGGTGACCACAGCTCTGTCAAATATATTGATGTTCCTGGAACACAAACATCCACATTTAATTTCCACAAAGCTTCTTTAGCTTACAAAGGGACACTCCAAAGTGCACTGGGCCACCACTGCTTGTCATTTAGGGTATGGGGGGAGTGTTCTGCCCATTTGGGGATGAGGATATTTAATCCAGAGTGGGACAGGAGGGTTGGTCTCAGTTGGCTATATCCCTCATGTCCTCACTCTCCGGAGCTCTGCCAGCCCTCGGGGAGCCCTGGCAGGACTCGCCCCCCTGAACCTGGTTCTATCCTGGGTCCACACTTCTGCCCGACTCCCTCATAGCCCATGTTCCCCCCCCTCCCCCTGTCAGAGGGACACACTAGTGGGACTAACAGACCAATCCAGCTCCTACTTCCATGCCTGGCTCAGGTGCTAAAAATCCCACCCTAGGTCCCTGTCCCACGTTGCCACTTACTCAGGAGGCAGATGAGCCCCACACAAGATTGGACCTCTTCCAAAACCAGGAGTGGCTGATAAATTTCGTTCCATGAGTCATTCTGATTCATTGGCATCAGATTCCTAGAGGACTGGTGGAGAAGGATTCTGATGCACTGTGTGGACTCAACGGGAAGCAGTCACGATGGATTAGTGATGTCTGCTGTGAGCACAATGTGGGAAGACTGTGCCACTGGTTTGCCACAACCAGGCAAGATTCGTTAGCCATTTTAAAGATGGAATTATGAGAGGTGTCAGTTTCGAGCCCCACGCCCTGCTCTGTGCTTGGCCTCAGGATGGACTCAGGAAAGTCAAGAGGAAGGAAAAGTCCTGCCCTGTGATGAGCCGGGAAGTGGGGGGCATTGAAAGCCCTGGATTGCGTTTCCTCGTCTGCACATGAGAGTAGGACACAATGGCCCAGAAGGTTCTGAAGTCCAGAGAGACCAAGTAACTGCACGGCCTCCTGAACACACCCGTGGCTTCAGGAAGCCAGTAAGTAACAATGAGGTGCTGTGTCGCTGCGCCCCAAAGGGTGAGGTAGCAGTCAGAGCTGGAGGGCAGAGTGGTTGAGAGAGCACATGCACGCACATGCGTGTGCATGGGTCAGAAGGTCAAGAAGGCTCCCTGGGTTTGGTGAGCCACAAGCTGGGCTTTAAAGCGGGGTGCAAACTCTAGAGCTGGAGGAGCCCTGAGGGGAGTGATACTGGAACCAAGACTCGAGCCGGGGTCTCCTGACTTTCAGCCTAGCTCCATATTCCAGGGCAGAGATGCAAGCTGCCTTGGTCCAGATGCCATCTGCTCCCAACCCCACCCCCAGAGGATGGGGACCGCAGAGAAGCTTCCTTGACCACCCAGACTAAAAAAGTGTCCCCATACACCCCTTTATTCTCCATCTCAGCACCCTGGTTGTTATAATTTGTAATTCCTTCTTTTATGTGTGCGTTTAATTTGTTTCGCCCGCCTATCCCAGCAGTCTGTGAGCCCATGAGGACGGGGACGAGGTCTGTCTCACCCACTCTGTGTCTCCATGTCCTAACACCATGTGGCAGTGGAACCGGCAGGGGTCACACCCTCAAACACCTGCAGGGCCAAGCGGATCGAGTCCAATGAGATGGACAGGTGCAGGCATCCAGTGCAGAGACAGCAGCCACGCGGCACGTTCCCCAGGTTGTGCTCAGGGCAGACAACACTGCGGCAGCTTGAGTTGTGTTTATTTGACATATATGCAAATTGTTTGCATATAAACACAAGGGAATAGCCTTCCCATCCACAATGAAATATACACTTCTCCCTTTTACTAGAATAAATGATACTGTCCTTTTTTATTTTCCTACTTTTGCTGGAGCTGTGCACACAGAGAAATATTTCTCTCCTTACAGAAAAGCAGCAGGCCAAGTGTAATGATACATCAGCCTCAGCACCAGGTGGTTCTCAAAGTGGGTGCCTGGACCAGCAGCATCAGCATCACCTGGGAACGTGTTAGAAATTCTCAGGCCCATCCCAGACTCACAGAAACAGAAACTCTGGGGTAGGGCCCAGCAATCTGTGTTTTAACAAGTCCTTCATGTGATTCTCCCATGCTCAAGGTTGAGAACCAGTGCAATAGGGAGTGGTGGAGACTGCGGTAAGCTGGAGAGCACGTGTCCTGCCTGAAGAGGCCCCCGCTGCTCAGTTCCAGCCCACAGCTGCCACATAAAAATGTGAGCCCAGTGGGGCCAACTTCCCTAATTATTTCAGGGAAATTGAAAATTTACACTTGCACATGAAATGTCTTCATTCCTAAGTATTGGCTGGTTATTTAATCCCATGTAGACCAAACAAAATTTGTCTACAAGTCAAGACCAGCTCAGGTACAGCCAGGGAATGACCTGAAGAGCAGAGACTTCTCCCCACTGCTGTGGGTCCCAGCCGTCCTTCCTAGACCAGCTTGGCTCTGACGGCTGGCCCAGACCCCATGCCACCCTGAGACTCAGAGACCCCTAACTACTGTGTGCAACTGCTTCTGACTCCTCAAATTCCAGCCAAGGCCCCTAGGGCCCAGCACCTCCCGGGGTGAGAGGAGAAACAAGCCGGGACAGGCAAACTTCTGGGCCCTGAGTTCAGGGTCCAGGGCAGGGCTGAGGTGGACAGAAAGTGGACTCTCCCTTCCTGAGCCCCTGTCCCATGCCAAGCCAGGTGTTCAGGGCTCACAAACATTCTCTCTTTAATTTTTGCAACCACTCCATGGGGTTTTAAGGAAGAGAAAAGAGAGGTGCAGAGACGTTAAGTGGCTTTCCCTAGGTCACAAAGCTAGAAAATGAAGGAGCCAGGCTGTGAGCCCACATGGACCTGCCTCCTAAACTCTGTTGATCCTAGTCTTCCCAACTTCCTGCCCACTGAAGGCCAGGAAGGAGACCGGGAAATGCCTCATGGAGCCTGCCTCTCTGATCAGGGCCACAACCAAGGCTACGATCCCTGTACCAAGAAACCAAATCCTGCGAGTAGGCTCTGGCGGTGGGGCTGCAGGAGCAGGGATCCCGGGAGGACAGCAGGCCAGCCCTGCTTCAGCTCTGGGGGGATCCGGCCCTGCATGCAAATCTCCACTCCAGAGCTGAGGAGCTTGAGGAGCTGGGGCCAGCCATGGACAGGGAGCGGGGCCAGAGCTGGCAGGGGCCTGGGCCGTAGCTTGAGTCACAGCCTTGCCTTGGTTTCACCAACCTTCTTCCCGAAGGCCCAGTGGTTAGCAGTGGCCCCGGGGTGGACCCATGTGAGGGTGTGTGGTCGCCAGGGAAGCTAGAAGAAATGACTGGCTCCTGCCCCTGCCTCTGACCCCATGCGGTCACAAGCTCCCAGAATGTCTGGGCTGGCCCAGGGCCTCACCCTCCCCACAGCGGGGGCTCACCCAGCCTGGGGCCGGTCAGACTCAGCCCTCGCCAGGCATGAGTCAGCACTGTCAGCCTGCGTGTGGCCACAGCTGGCTGGCCGCTGAGGCCAGCCAGGCCAGGCCCCGGAGGTCTGCTGAGGCCCTGGGCCTCACTAATGGGAAGAGATGGCCCCAAATGACCCACAGGATCACACAAGGGAGAAGGAAAAGGACCAAGTGGAGAAGAGCTAAGCACAAAACAAAATCTCAAACCTTAAAGCGGCAGAAGCAAACTCCAGAGTTGGGAAAATGGTTGCACAACACACACACACACGCCACCAGCGCAGGCACACTCTTGTGTGTTCTACAGTCCAGATACACACCACATGCACACACACACATGCATGTAGCAGCGTCCCTGCGTCTGCGGCACACGCCCGACATCGGCAGGGAGAAGCCACACCTACGAAACTCAGCACACACACGCGCGCACACGCATTCCCAGAGGACCAGCCCCGCATGCACTGCCTGACCGTGGTCCATGGCCTTTGTCAAACCCAAGGGGACCCGACTCACAGCCCTCAGCTGTCATGTACACACAGGGTTGGGGACATCAGGTCACACTCACTCTACGGGGTGAGGGCTGTGGTCAAGGACGGGCCTGAGCACCGGGGTCCTGCGCACCCCGCCCCGCTGGGGGCCCAGACCAAGCAGGGGGCCACCGCGGCCAGCCCGGCTCCTGGGCCCCGCCAGGAGGTCGCGGAGCGGAGCGCGGCCAGGAAGTCAGCGCGGAGTGACAGCTCCCCCCACGCTGTTTGTTTATTCATGACTCATTCGTCTCCACAGACTGGCTCTTCTTTCTCTCGGGAGGAGGGAGGCGCGGGCGGCGGAGGGGCGGCGGGGAGAGGCAGACTCCACAATAAACAATGAGGCGCTGAGCCGGGGCGGGCGCAGCCGCGCGGGCCGGGGGCTGGGGCGCGGGCCGGGGGCTGGGGCGCGGGCCGGGGCGCGGGCCGCGGGCCGGGGGCTGGGGCGCAGGCCGGGGCGCGGGCCGCGGGCCGGGGGCCGGGGCGCGGGCCGGGGGCCGGGGCGCGGGCCGGGGCGCGGGCCGGGGGCTGGGGCAGGCCGGCCGCAGGTCCCGCGGCCCCGATCCCGCCGGCTCCTCCCGCCGCGCCTGGCCCTCGCCACCTCCCGGCGACGGGGCTGGAGCAGCCGTAATTGGATCCGCGCCGCCTGCTCCCGGCTCCCCGCCCCCAATCGGGGAGCCGGATAAATGCCGGGTACCTTGGCAAAACAGTCGGATCCAAACCTATTATTTGGCTAATGGGCTTCCCCCGTGCGGCTCCGCTACACCCTGCAGCCTCGCCCCTCCCCCTCCGCGGAGACGCCCCCGCTCCCCTCCGCGCCCGCCCCGCGCCCGCCCGCGGCACGGGGGCTCGGCCGCTCCGGATAACTGGAGGAAGCGCGCGGGTTCCGAGGCTTCAAGGGCCTCATTGTTCTGCCTCGAGGGGCACATTGAAAATGCTCCAGGATTTGCTTCCTGCGAAAACAGCCTGGGAGGGAGGGGGCGATCCACGGTGGAAAGACATTATCCTCCTGGAAGCTGCCCAGATTACACAGGGAGAAAAAGGTTGTTTTGATTGTTGCTGGCTCTTTCTTCCTTCCTTTTTCTTCCCTTCTTTTTCCTTTTTTTTTTTTTTTTTACCCCTCCCCTCCTCTCTTGTGCTACTCTCCAGGGCCAAAGATGAATCTTTACGGCTGTTGAGCAAGTTGGAAATGTGGGGCTGTTTTCTGCATAAATAAGGCTGGTGAATGGCAGGGCCAGATATAAAGTCTGATACAGAGAAATTCAAAAGAATGCAGGGGCGATGGGGTGGGCAAATCCGAGAAACTCATTTCCCCAGCATGCCCCTCTGAGTCACGTCTTGCACCATGAGGGGAAAACACATCACGCCACAATATGTCACATGCCTGCAGCAAAGGAGCAGGCCTGGTGGGGGACGCACAGCTCCTTCCTCCCCTGCATGGGTCGGCTTGTCCAGGTCCACACAGGGCAAAGCATCAGCCAGGAGGAGGCAGGGGTCAGCGTCACCAGGCTAGGCTCAGCTCCAAAACCCTCCCCCCTCACACCTAAGTGTGACCTTGGGCAATAAGAGCAGCAGTGCACACTTGCACAAGGCGTACTATGTGCCAGGGCCTATTCTGCACATTTTACATATGTCACCTCCTTTAATCCTCACCATGGCCCTAGACGGCAGGCCCTTTGACCATCCTCATTTCCAAGTTAGGAAGCTGAGCCCTAAGTCCCACAGCTAGTGAGTAGGGGAGCCATTATGGCAGGCTGGCTTTAGGGTCCCCAGGGTCCGGGGTCTCGGCCACTTTGCTGATACTTCAGAGCCTTAGACTTGCCATTAGGAAATGGAAATGACGACACCAACTTCATTATGTGCTTGGGAGGATGTGTTAAGAAAATCCAAGAGGACCCCCATAATACGCTAAAATAAAAAAAATAAAAATAAAATAAAAAATTATTTAAAAAAAGGAATGAAAATCCAGCTCCCAATCCCATGGGCACCCTGCACCAGGCCACCACTCAGAACTGCTTCTCCTCTTCCACCCTAACCCCAACACCTCTCCCTTCCCTCTGGGCACATTCTCAGGCTGCCCCAGTGGTTGGGTCATCTGACCGGCCCTCTCACCGGCCCCTGGCTCCTTGGCACCCCGGCCAGCCAGCCAGACTTCACCCAGGTCAACCTAACCACAATCTTTACATAGTAAGCTCAGGTGGTCAAGAACCCAAAGCATCAGATTTGGGACAAGGGTCAATGTAGGGTCTCCAGTCTCAGCTGGACCCTCAACATGACCCCAAAGTCCTCAGCCTGCCCTGGCCAGCTTCCCGACCCGATTTCCCTGGAGACACCTGACTTCATCAAAACCCGAAGGGGTGACGTGCTGCCCCTGCCCCATCTTCAAACACGCCCCACACCCATCCTGATTACCCTCTGCCCAGAATCAAAGGATCAGGAAGGTCCCTCTTTGGCCCGCCAGGCAGCCCTTGCGATGACGTGCTGGGACCCCTGCTCTGGGACATCTGCCCATCACCCACGGCTCCGGCGCCTACAGAATCTCCCTCTCGACCTAGACATCCCCCCCGCCACCAGCCCCCATATGTGCACAGCTCTCCCATCCCAAGGAGGCCGTCCCTGACCCTCACGCCCCCCTCTGTCCCCACCACACAGGCTCATCCTCTGCAAACCCACATGTCTAGCTCACTCCTCTCTGCTATCCCCAAGACCCTGGGTTTCCAGCTGCCTCCTGGGATTCTGTGGCCACCTTAACACCTCACAGGCACCTAAAACTCGCCTGCTCACCCTGAGCTCAGCCTTGAGTCTCCAGTCGCTCCACCCCCAGAATTCCTGGAGCTGGGGCCACAGTGCTGCTCAGCAGCATGGCAAGGCCGTCCTTGGCTCCTCCCTCTCTCTCATCCCCCACGTCCAGTCAGGCTCTAGGTCCCTGCAGCTTGACCTCCTAAAGGTTTCTCAACTCCCTCCTCTCCCCTGCCCCGGCACCACTGCCCAAGGTCAAGCTCTCATCATCTCCCGCCTGGGTTATTGCAACAGCCTGCCTGCCTCGTGCCTCTGCTCACTCTGAGTCAGCTGCCGCGCTGCTGCCAGGGTCACCGTTTAAAACGCAACTCCAAACAAGCCACTCTGCAGCTCTGGAACCTGTAGGAGGCAATCGAACTGCTAAGGGTGGCGGAGCAGCAGACCTGGTGCCCCTCTGGGCCGTCCTGGGTCCTCTCCCCCCACCGTGGAGCTGGGGCGTGTGTTATCACAGCATAAGGCAATAATCACTTCGCACGGCTTCATGCCTCCCTGGTTTTGTTCACGCTGTTTCCTTTGCTGACTGTGCTCTGTCCTGTTTGCATTTTCAGTCTGCTTAATGCTCTTCTGTCTTTCAAGACTTATCTCAGATGCCTTCTCTGCCAGGAAGCCCTCACTGATTACCCCCCACCATCCAAGGCTGGATGCTATGCTAATGGGTACGATTATTCTGTTGACGCACTTGTTTAGGTGGCTGTCTTCTCCATAAGTTATAGGAGTCTTTCTTGATATCTTGTACCCTCAGCACCCTTAACCTATTAGGTGCTCAGCAGAGGTTGGGTGGAGGTCAGAAGGATGTCTCGCACACAGCGGCTGCCAGCTGACGCCCAGCTATCCTCCCTAGACCCTGCCCCCAGCGGAGGCTAAAGGAGGCTCTGCCCTCTACCCTTTATGGACAATATTGAAGATATTATGTTGCCTTTCTTAGGTGGGTCACCGGTCCAGCGGGTGGGTGGCTGAGTTGGACGCGCCGTCACAGTTTCCAAGACAAGCAGTACACGACTGCAGGCGAAATCCAATCCAGACCCCTGTCCCAGCTTGCGCCGTGCCTCTCCCTGACCCTCCCCTTCTTCCAGCTCTGTCCTCAACTCCAGCACGTCCCCTCCAAGCTCTCCCTGGCTCAGTTCAGTCCCCATGCACACAACCAGGCTGGGGCCAGGAAAAACGCACCTACCAGGGGCGAGAGGCTGGGTTCTACTCCTGGTTCTGCCACAGAACCCCAGTGTGACTTTAGCTGCTGCCCCCAACTCTGACCTCACTCTTCCCCTCACAGAGTGAAGGACCGAGCTAGAGGACCCCTTGTGCTTTTAGGACCGACAGATATAATTCCTGGGGCTTTGAACGAGGGTGGGTACTTGAGATCACCAAGGGGCTCATGAGAAGACTGTGTCTCCACCCACAGGGACCCCAAAGACGCAGCCTCCTCTCTGCCCACCTCCATACACGCCTTGCACCCCACCTCCAGCCACAAGACATCTCCGGCTGTTAAAAATAAAAACAGGCCAGAGCCTCCAGAGCCAGCCACGCCAACTCTTCTAAAGCCAGGGAGGAGAGGGAGGGGGGCTGTTTTTGTTGCAGCCACTAAGCTTCACTCTCTAATCCAGTAAAATCAAATAGAGACATGACTTGGCCCCTCCGAGCTGGTTTGACCCCAGAGATGTAGGTCAATCCCTGTTGCGGTGGCACTGAGTATTTCATGCCAGCATCACAGACTGCGAGGCAGGAGCACGCGTCATGAGTGCTAGGAGGATCACGAGCTTTGCTAGAGGACACAGAGTGCCCAGCCGGCACCAGGCTGCAGGCCGGCACCGGGGAAGGACAGATGCCAGGCAGCCCCCACGTTGGTCAGCCCCTGAGTGGGGGCACTGGGGACATCTGAGGAAAGCTCCGTAGAGAAGGCAGGACTCGAAGAGAGGGCAAGGAACGGAGACAGCGTCAAGAAGCGCCAAGGCACGCTTTTGATCATGTCGCTCCTGCTAAAAGCCTCCTTGGCTCCCTGCTGTCAAGTGGATAAAGTCCAGACTTCTCCGGCTGCATGCAAACGCCTTCCCACGCTGACCCTGGGGTGACCCCTTCCCGCCAGCAATCCCTGGGCTCCCCGCCCTGTCCCGCCCTCCTCTGCACGCCCTCTTGGGCACACGTGCCAGGTTCTCTCGCTCCCCAGTGCTTTGCACATGCTATTCCCGGTGCCTGAAACACCCTTCCCTCCCCTCCCAGCCCTGCCTTGATCTCATCTTCGTGGAAAACCCCTTCTTGTTCTTTCAGACCCAAGCCCAGTGCCCATTTCTCCACGGAACCTGCCCCACGCCCCTAGCTGGGATTGAACGATGTGTCCTCCAGTTCCGCAGAGCAGCCCCTTGTATTCAAACAAACAAATAAACAAAGCTCTGCTCCAACAGAGACAAAAACAATCCCTGTCAACGAGGAAGCGAGCTGCAACCCAACTTGCACAGCTCTCCCTCACCTGGTTCTCGCACTCCGTGGGGCAGAAAGAAAAGCAGAGGTGTTGGCCAAGGCTCACAGCGACGCACCTGAGGCCTGGCGACCTCAGCGCCCAGTCACTGGGTCACTCAGCAGCCGTGAGCGAGGTTAGCACTAGATTCTCCACTCCAGGGGTGGAAGCCCAGTTCTGATTCAGTCTTCCCGTCTCCTTGGGTGATCCCCTCAGTCCTCGAGGGCCTTGTCCAGGGCACACAGTGTCCTCTAGAGCAGCTGTCCCCAACCTTTTTGGCACCAGGGACCGGTTTCATGGAAGGCAATTTTTCCATGGAGCAGTGAGGCGAGGGGGGATGGTTTGGGGATGATTCAAGTGCATTACATTTATTGTGCAGTCAGACCTCTCTGCCCATGATACTCCGTATTTACAGCTGCTCCCCAGCGCTAGCATCGCCGCCTCAGCCCCACCTCAGATCGTCAGGCATCAGATTCTCGTAAGGAGGCTGCCACCTAGACCCCTCGCACGTGCAGTTTGCAGCAGGGTTCGTGCTCCTGTGAGAATCTAATGCAGCCGCCCATCTGACAGGAGCTGACTTCAGGCGGTGATGCAAGCTATGGGGAGCGGCTGTGAATACAGATAGAATCTCACTTGCTCACCTGCCGCTCACCTCCTGCTGTGCAGCCTGCCACAGAGCGGCGCTGGTCCCCAGCCCAGGGGTCGGGGACCACAGCTCTGGAGCATCTAGCTGAGTGTTGGGGCATGGCAGGCCTGAGGCCATCCCAACAAGAGGGCAGAGGCTGAGTATTGTGGGCGTAGGGGGCGCAGAGAAGTCCCCATCGACCACAGCGGTGTGCCTGGGTCAAGAAGGGGGAAAGGGGCCGGGCGCGGTGGCTCACGCCTATAATCCTAGCTCTCTGGGAGGCCGAGGTGGGCGGATCGTTTGAGCTCAGGAGTTCGAGACCAGCCTGAGCAAGAGCGAGACCCCATCTCTACTATAAATAGAAAGAAATTAATTGGCCAACTAATATATATAGGAAAAAAAAAATTAGCCGGGCATGGTGGCGCATGCCTGTAGTCCCAGCTACTTGGGAGGCTGAGGCAGCAGGATTGCTTGAGCCCAGGAGTTTGAGGTTGCTGTGAGCTAGGCTGACGCCACGGCACTCACTCTAGCCTGGACAACAAAGCGAGACTCTGTCTCAAAAAAAAAAAAAACAAAACAAAAAAGAAGGGGGAAAGGCAGTGGGCAGACTGGGGTAGGCAGGGCGAGGCCAGCCAGGCCATTCACACGGGCATGCGGGCAATGGGGAGCCACGGGAGGATGGAGAGAGAGGGGGCTGCATCAAAGGGACTCCCAGCCAGAGCCCCAGGGGAAGAGCTGTCACTGGAAGAGGGACTTCTCAGCCCAGGTGGGAACCCCGCACTTCCCCCAGCTCGGAGACGGCTGCAGCTGTGCGTGGACGCAGGGGGGCCGCTCCCTGGCAGGTGTGCTGCTGTGCACGCCTGGACCCACCCTCCTGAGGGTGGCAGACGCCAGAATGGCAACCTGAACGTGCCCCTCTCGGGGGCTTCCTGCAGCCCAGGGGTGGAAAAGCCTCGGCTCCCTGGGAGGCTAGGATGTCAGTCTTCCCGGACCAGAAAATGTGGAGAGCCCCTAGGAGTCCCCCAGCTCTCCAGGGCCCCACAAAAGGAGGCCGGGTCTCCCCAGCCGTGGCCCAGCCCTGCTCAGGGGAGCTCTCCAGACTGAGCCGGCGCGTCCGTATTTCTGGAGACGTGGAACATAAGTCTGTGGGTTTACCGCGACAGCAGCAGTCCACAAGGATGACCAACGGGGCGGGGAAGGAGATGCCTCCGAGGGGCTCAGTGGGGCAGCAGCCTGGGCGCCCAGCCCTGCAGGGAGCCGAGCAGGCTGGTTCCTCACGTGCTGCAGGGAGATGCTGTGTTGGGACAGAGGGAGCCTGCGCGTGGCCTCCTAGTCGCCCGCTCCACATATAGACTGGGGCTCCCGCAAGGCGCCCCAGACCCAGCTACAGCCAAGACACCTGCCAAGAGAATGCACAGGGCCCCAACTCACTCCAGCCGGGGTCCACAGCCAGCCTCGCAGCTGCCCCCGGGCCTGGCTTTCCGGGCCCTGCCCACTTGACCCCAGGAACCCTTGGCCCGTTGTCTCTCAGGCTGACATCTTCCTGGATCCCACCTCCGGCCCTTACACAGGCCTTCCCCACCTGGATTAGGGTGTCCAGGTAAAATACTGTCGTTCAATTAGCTTGGATTTCAGATCAATAAAGAATGTTTAGAATACACATGTCCCACGCAAAGCTAGGGAGATACTACACCAAAAACCTATTCACGGCGGGGCGCGGTGGCTCACGCCTGCAATCCTAGCACTCTGGGAGGCTGAGGCGGGAGGATCACTCAAGGTCAGCAGTTCCAGACCAGCCTGAGCAACAGTGAGACCCCGTCTCTACTAAAAATAGAAAAAATTAGCAGGGCGCGGTGGCGCGTGACTGTCGTCCCAGCTACTGGGAAGGCTGAGGCAGAAGGATCATTTGAGCCCAGAAGTTTGAGGCTGCTGTGAGCTACGCTGACGCCATGGTACTCTAACCCAGGCAACAGAGCTAGACTCTGTCTCAAAAAATAAAATAATAATAATAAAACTTATTCACTTTTTATCTCAAATTCAACCAGGCATCTTGTATTTTTATTTGCTAATCTGGTAACCCTAATTTCCAGTTCGGACTTCCCTAAACCCTAGTTCCCATAGCTTTTTCCAGGTCAGCCAATAATATACTTGTCTCATAGGTAAATTCCACCTGGGGTCTAGCTTCCCAAATATACCGCATGGGTTTCCAGAGATCAGGGGCAGCCTCTCAGTAAATCAGGTGTGTTAATAAATATTTATGGAAAGTTATTAAATGCCTCTCCCTTCTCTCTGCCTGAGCAGATCCTCCAAGGCCATGTTTCGGCCTCACCTGCTGTAGCAAACCGTTCCTGACCCCGACTCCCCACAAATGTGCACTGTGCTGTATCAGGCCCTGACTGCCCATAGCAGTTAGCCTGCACTCATTTGACACTTACTGTATACAGACAGGCACCACCACTCCCTCTCTGATCATTCAGCTAATATATCCAGGAAACCTCCAGTGAGTAGGGCTTGCACCAGGTCCTGGGGACTTGGGGATTATCGCCCTGCTGCATGGGGGTCACAGTCTGGTAGGAAAGATGGACAGGGAACAAGCAGGGGCATCACAGAGCCTGGTGGTGTGTGTCAGGAATGGCCCTCAGGAGGTTGCCGGGGAAACGAGGTCTGAATGGGGACCAGAAGGGAAGGGCTTCAGGTAGAGGGAGCGGCGTGGGCACAGGTCTGGAGGGAGAAACCAAGTCAGGAAACGATTAAAGATCATCAGACCCGCAATATAAAGCAGAGGCTGGGAGGAGAGGTTAAGGCAGGAGAGGAACCCAGGGGTCAGGCCGTGAAGGGCCTTTCACATCCAATAAGATGTTGGGGCTTGGAGCCAGAGGACAAGAATGCTGATTAATAACAGTGGCAGTCGACCCTTCTGTGCAGCCCTCCCGAATGCTCTGAGGTGGGAACTCGGGGGATGGAGGGGTGATCATGCCCTATGTCCATAGGAGGCAACCTCGACTCAAAGCTCTCTGCACTTCACCTCTGGTCACTCACCCAGTAAGGGACAGAGCTGGGTTTCAGGCCAGGCTGCCTGACTGCAGAACCTAAACCCCCAGCCACCCTGTTACTGATGAGTGAGCTCAGTGGATGGGACACAGTCCCATGAGCACAGTTTTGGCCTTTCATCTGGCAGGACACGGTGCCCCCATCCTTAGAGCCAGAGCAGCCCTGGGTAGCCCTGAGCTCTTACTGTGCTGCCTCAGGTCCCCCAGCCATAAAATAAGAAGTCTGGACAATGTGACCTGACGCCAGGGTGGGGACTATGCCCAGGCCTCCCTCCACTTCAGCCTGCCAGTCCCCAGGTGGCCATGCCCTTACCCTGTAGCAGGCACACGCCCCTCTCTCCGGCAGCTCCCCCCCCCCCCCCCCCCCCCCCCCCCCCNCCGGCGGCCCCCCCCCCCCGCCCCCCCCCCCCGACTCAGGCCGGGCAGAGGGTGGAGGTTGCCCAGTGCACAGCACCATGCCAGACCTCGGAGCGGCCCGTCAGCTGGGCACTGTGAAGGCGGCACATGGCAGGCACACCCCTCTGTCTTGGGGCCAGGCCCAGGTCCCCTAGTCTGAGAGGAGGTGGGGCTGACCCAGGTCACACAGCAGCTGGGTGGCGGATTGTCCCCTGGCCAGGCCAGCAGTGCCCTCTGTTATCAGTCACTGGCGCTCTGACAGAGGATCTGACCGTGGTCACCTGGTCACCATCTGAGTTGGCTCTCCCAGCCATTCAGAGAGAGGGAGTGAGCGGCCCGTGGGTCTTGGTGTCTGCAAAACACTCTGCCAAAGGCTCCAGGCTGCCCTCGATAAAAGGCGGGAACTCAGGCCACAGCTCAAAGCCCCTCGGCTGTCTCGGGACAGGCTCAGAATAGCGAGGAGGACGGAGGGAAGAAAGGCTTGGAGCCCCACAGGTCTGGACTCAATCCCTACTCCACATTCCCGCTGGGACCCGGGACAACGGGCAGAACCTCTTCAGGTCTGTTTCCACATTTCAGAGCGGGAATTAACAGAGGAACTTCAGAACTCCTGCTTCCTGCAATCGCTGTGATAACGACCCGGCAGCTACGGAACATGGCGTCCCTATTTCAGAGACACACGTCGAAGTGCGTGAAGATCACACGTCATGAAGGCTGCAGTTTGCTTTCTCCTGGAGCCGCCCGAGTGCTCCTGCCACACGAATCCCCGGGCATCGTGCTCAAGGGCAGCTTCAGCGGGGCTGGGGTTGGGGCTGAGATCCCACATTTCTCACTAAGGCCCAGGTACGCCCACGCTGCTGGCCCAAGAGCCGCACTTGGTGTCGCAAACATTTAAGAATCTTCAGCAACAGCATCGACAGAGACAGACGGGAGCAGCCAGGCTGGAACCCGATAACCACGGAAGCTGGGAGGTGGGTAGAAGGAATTCATTACGCCAGGCTCAAGACTCTTTTGGTACTCGGGGGGCAGGAGGAGGGACTGGGAGCACTACTAATGGGTACAAGATTTCTCCGGGGTATGATGAAAATGTTCTAAATTTAGATTATGGTGACAGTGGCACAACTCTGTAAATGTACCCCAAATCAGTGAATGGCACACTTTAAATGGGTGAACTTTAAACATTAAAGCTGTTAAAGAGAAAATAAAAGAATGGTAACTTCTTCATGAGTTCTTATGAGAAAGAAATGGGCATGCGTAAAATGCTTAGTCCCCTGGGAGGTCTAATAAACGAAATTCCCTTCTGCGAGAAGTTTAGATTTTCATAGACCGAAATTCTTTGAAGCAGGACACACCTATGACCCAAGCCAAAAACCAGCCAGCCCCTGGGGCTCACTGCCAAGGGAGTGATGGGCTTCAGAGGGAGACGCCAGGAAAATGTTGGAGACTCAGATGCAGGAGGGGCAAGAGGAGGGCCCCGCCGCCCTGAGCCTGGCTGTTTGGACCTCAAATCAATACAGTGAATGGAGAGAACCCAGCTCCCATGTGAGCCTCTTCCACCTTCCTGCCCTTGCTGCCATCCTAGTGATGGAAGTTGGACCCAGGATTTGGTGACCCTGTTAGACCTCCCACTCTAAATGCTCATCCCACAACTTTTGATGCCCAGTGCCAATGTCACCTCCTCCAAGAAGCCTTCCTTGATGTTCCACATCCCTGGATTTGCCTCTCCCTTAGAGAAAAGGTCATTTTCTTCAGTCTAAGCTATTAGGTCACACAGGCTAGTCCTGAAGGCCTCGCTAGGCAGCTGGCACTTACAGAGCCCCTACAGGCGCCTGCTCTGGTGCCAAGCCTCCGCTGTGGGGCCCACATCAGAGAGTCATTCATTCTTCCCTGGCTAGGCCTGAATCTCAAAACTTACTGCCTTCCAGGCAGTTTGATCAGATACTGCTCGCCGACTGGGTGCCAGCCTCCTTGACTTCTCACCCGGACTCAGAGACAGGTGAGCCTGAAAGGACTGCCTGCCCCCTGGTGCCATGGGCGCCTGGGATGGACCCAGGGCTGGAAGCAAGAGGCCGGGGTCTCCCTCACTGGATGGCTGCAGGCAGCTGGCTTCACCTTCCCAGGCCTCAGTGTTGCCGTCCGCAGAATGAGGGGGAAAGCCATACCTGCCGCCCTCCTCCCACAGCTGTTGGGGAATAAGAAAAGCCCCATCTGGGGAGCCCACCAGCCTTTGCAAATGCTCTCCCACCTATGCGATCAGTCAGCTGAAAGCAGAGGAAAGGGGCTGGGGGCAGTGGCTCACACCTGTAGTCCCAGCTACTCAGGAGGCCGAGCTAGGAGGGCCACCTGAGGTCAAGAGTTCAAGACCAGGCTGAGCAAGAGCAAGACCCTGTCTCTACTAAAAACAGAAAAATTAGGCAGGTGTGATGGTGCATGCCTGTAGTCCCAGCTACTCAGGAGGCCGAGGCAGGAGGATCCCTTGAGTCTAGGAGTTCGAGGTTGCATTGAGCTATAATGACACTACTGTACTCTAGCCTGGGTGACAGAGCAAGACTCTGTCTCAATTAAAGAAAAAAACAAGACAACAAAATAGTCTCCTTCCTTCCCCTGGAGAACTTCAGTTTCCCCTTTTGTCATAAGAGTTGACAAGTCCTCCCTCACAGGACTGCTGGGAGGGGAGAGGTGTGCCAGGACCCGCCCAGGTTTGTGTAGGAGAACTGTCGTCCGGAAGCAGGGGAGAATGAGGGGATACAGGGCGGCATGGGGAGGGAGCTTCCTGCACACGGTCTCCAGGGACAGCCTGGTGTCCGTGACCCCATGGAGCGGGGTCAGGGCCAGGAGCAGGCGGGCACCACTCACCTGGGGCTGAGAGCCTCAACTCCGGCACCACACCGCCTGGGTTCCCAACCCCTCTCTGGGACACTCAGCCTTCTTGTTCTTGGTTCCTCGTCTGTAAAACGAAAATAATAATAATAGCTACTCCATAGGTTGCCCAGAGGGTGTGCTCAGCAAATATAGGTGAAGTGTTCAGAATAGGGCCCGCTCTTACCCATGCTACGCAAGTGTTAGCCGTCACAGCCCGCTCACTCGGCGGGCTCCTGCGGGGCCAGGCACGGGGAACAAGCCGAGAACACGGCCAAAGGGGCCCCACCCTCAGAGCTGACAGTCCAGCAGGACGGACAGACCAGACCAAGGACTCAGGAACTAACAGGCAACGGCAGGTTGTGATAGTACAGGTTGTGATAGTATCAGGGATGGAACAAACAGGAGGCGGAGTGAGAGAAGAAGGAAGGAGAGAGGGGATTCATTTTGTGGCAGTCAGGGAGGGCCTCTCTGAGGAGGTGTCCTTTTGGCTAAGAATCAATGGACATAAAAAAGCCATTCATGAAAAAAGCAAAGGGAATGGGGCTCCAGGCCACAGGGACAGCGAGCAAAGGTCCTAAAGAAGCCACAGCAGAGGGACCAGGCTGCCCGGCAGCACAAGCGAGCTGGGATGGCTGCCACCTGTCACCCCCGCTCCCGCTCCCTCCCTCCTCTCCCCCTCACTCAAGGCTTTGCTCTCCAGACAACTCCAAACAAACAGGTCTGCCCTTTGGCCGGTGACCATGCCTGGCCCTGGGAGACAGGGCAGCACAGGGGCCCTGGGCAATGCGGGACAGGCCAGGACAGGGCAGGCTGGCCAGGAGGAGAGGCCGCAGGGAGAAGCAGGGCTCGTAGGGCCAGCCAGGCCAGCAGCTCCCTCAGGGCAGAGCCTGGGGTCTTCTGATCTGGACCCATCACAGACCCCACATCAAAGAACCATCTAGACCAACCCCTGTGCCCCAGTACCTCCAGGCGTGAGCACGTGGCCTTATCCTGAGCCGGAACGAGCCTCCTCCAGTTCTGCCCTTCAGGTCAAAAGGGGCCATCTCCCCCGTCCCAGGGCAGCCCCACGAAGACTTAGTGCCCACCCCTCTCCCTGCCGGAAACGTCCCTTCTGGAGACAAAGTGCGGAAAGGCCGGGAACCCATCCCTCCTTTGCTGGGCCTGGTCCTCGGACCACTTTCTTTCTCTCCCTCCACTCAGGCAGAATCTTGCTCTCAGGAAAGGAGCATACCTGGGGGTGAGGGAACACTCTGTATCTTCACTGCGTCAGTGTCAATACCTTGCTTATATCATATACAGTTTTACAAGATGTTATCATTTGGGGAAATTGGATACACAGATTTTTGTATCATTTCTTAAAACCACATGCAAATGTTATAGCTACCTCAAAATAAAAGATTTAATGAAAAATATTTTGGGGGCAACTTCTGGGGCTCCCCTCTCTTGGGGCCCCAGAACCTCGTCCAAAAAAAAAAAAAGAAAGAAAGAAAAACATATTTTGAGCAAAGCATAACAATACAAAGTACTATTGTCATTATTACCGCTCTTCCTATAGGTCTTCTTCCTTGCATTCCCTTCTCTCTCTGGTGACTAAGGGCCCATGACCACAAATGACCGCCGGGGCAGCCCCAGCTTCCTGGCGGCTCCAGACAGGGGACCTCACCTGGCTCAGCCTTTCTCTTGGGTCACAGTGGAGAGGATGAAGTGACGCCATTGCGCAGATGTGGAGACTGAGGCCACAGGATAGGAATGGTCTACCTAAGGTCACACACGCACAGTGCTTTCACAGTGGGGCCGGGTGTCTGTGGGCAGGCCTAACTCTGGTTCTCAAACACGTGTCTGGCACAGAGCCAGCACTCAGGTGACCACTTCTTCCTGCCCACCCGCCCGACGACCAACCTTGCCTTCTTCCTTTCACCCTTTCCTTCTCCTTTCCTTTCCCCATTACTTCTTTCCTTCCCACCTGAGTACTGAATCAGACCCACAGGGCAAATGCTCCAATTAATTCAGTTCTGCGAAACAAACCACCCCAAAAGCTTCGCAGCTCCAATCGACAATGGTCATTTATTTTGCTCACAAATCTGCATTTAAGGCAAGACCTGGCGGGGAAGGCTTGTTTCTGCCCCACACAGTGCCGGGTAAGGAAGCTCAGCTGAAAGCTGGAGGACCCACTCTCAGGACAGCTAACTCAGGTGGCTGGTGGGCCCCTCAGCAGGCTCCCTGGACTTCTCACAGCACGGTGACCGGGGTCCAGGAGCAAGCGTCCCAACAGACAGGAAGCAGAAGCTGCTAGTTTCTAAAGGCCTGGAAACCAACATGGCATGAATTCTGCCATATTTCATTAGTCAAGAACTTTCACAGCCAGACTCAAGGATAGACCCCTCCTCTCCATGGGAGGAAGATCAAGACATTTTGGTTTGAAAACCACTACAGCTTATAGGATCGAGATACAAAAATCGATTGTAATTTTATCTATTAGCAATGAACAATCTGAAAATAAAATTATGAAAATAATTCATCCACAATAGCATCAAAAAGAATAAAGTATTTTAACAAGAGAAATAAAAGAATGGCACACAGAAAACTATAAAATATTGTTAAAAGAAATTAAAGAAGACCTAAATATATGGAGATATAAATAAGCATTTATGAATTAGAAGATTAAATTCTATTAAGATGGCAATTTTCCCCAAATTCACATCAAAATCCCTATTAAATCTCTATTAAAATCTCAAAGAATTTTTTTAGCGGAAATTGACATGCTGATCCTAAAATTTATATGGAAATACAAACAACCTAGAATAGCCAAAACAATTTGAAAAGCAAGAACAAAGATGAAGGCTCTACACTACTAGATTTCAAATTTTGCTATAAAACTATAATAATCAAGACAATGTTGTATTAATATAAAGATGGACATATAAATCCATGCAACAGAATACAAATTCTGAAATAAATTCACATGTACAGTGGATTGCTTTTTCAACAAAGTGCCAAAACAATTCGATGAGTAAAGGATAGTGTTTTCAACAAATGATGCAGGGACAATAGAATATTGGTATGAAAAAAAAGAAAAGAACTTAGATTCCTACCTCACACCATACACTAAATTAACTCAAAATGGATCACAGACCTAAACAAATATAAGACCTAAAACCGCATGACATCCAGCATAGGAGAGAATCTTGTGATTTTGGATTAAGCAACGATTCTTCGGATATGACACCAAAACATGGGTCTGGAATAGAAAAAAAATTGACAAGTTGGACTTTATCAAAATTTTAAAACTTTGCACTTCAAAACACTGCTAAGAAAATGAAAAGACAAACCACAGACTGGGGGAAAAAAATGCTTGCAAATTGCATATCTTATAAAAGAATTGAGAGGATAGGAAGAACTTTTACAACTCAATGATAAAATAACCCAATTAAAAGAAAAAGATTTGAATAAGCACTTCACCAAAGGTACAGGAATGACTAATCTAATGGGCCCTTGAAAAGAAGCTAAGTGTCATTAGTCATTAGGGAAACGCAAATGCAACAGGAGACACCCACACACCCAGTAGAATGGCTCTAATAAAAAAAGAAAGATAATAGCAAGTGTTGGAGAGGAAGTGGTGAAACTAAAACATTTACGCTTTGCTGGTGAGACTATAAGATGGTATGGCCACTTTGGAAAACAGTTTACAAAGTTAAGCATGTACTTACCATATGACTCCCGCGTGTCAACCCAAGAGAAATGAAAACATACATCCACCTAAAGCCTTGCCTGCAGATGTTCATAGCAGCTTGGTCTGAAATCGGCAAATCTTGTAAACAACCCAAATGTCCATGATCTAGATAAATAAAATGTGGCATGGCCGTACACCAGGACACCATGTGGCAATAGAAAGGAACAAAGCACTCACGTATGAAACAGCAACATGGATGTACCTAAAAAACATGCTATGTTCAAGAAGCCAGACTCAAGGGATTATTCATTGCGTGATTATGTTTATACGAAATCATGCAGAGACGGAGACAGAAAACGGATGCAGAGCTCCCGGTTCCCCGAGGTGGAGGGCGGGAGTGGGGACCGACGGCACACGGCCCGAGGAAACCTCTGGAGTGACGGGAATATTCTCAGACTGAACTGCGGCAACGTTGCACAGCCATATAGATTTACCAAAGCTCATCCAGCTGTACACTCACAATGGATGGCTTCTATGATACGTAAATGTTACCTCAATAAAGCTGTTTTCCCTAAAAACGTGGCAGCAAGCTACCAGCACGCAGAAGGAAGGGCAGTGGGAGACGGAGGCGTCGGCCCCCATGGAAAGGCTGAACCTGGACTTGCCGGCAGTTTCCTCATCTTCCTCGCCGGCTGCCCTGCCTCACTCAGTCGGGGGAGCGTGTGCCAAGGTGCGCGAAGGTCTGGCAGGTCCTATAGCAAACCACGTGAGAAATTAAGCCATGGAGCCGCGGGCCATCCTGGGACATGGGGGAGAGACTTCTAAACCCAGGTCCTCCAGCCAAATTCTGCGTCCCCAAACCTGCCCCGCTCGCAGACTTCTCGGGGAGGGAGGAAACACTTGGCGTGCCCCCATCCAACCTCTCCCACCTTCAGGGGCCCTCCTGGCAGAGCCTAACACAGTGGGTGGCCCAAACCAGGGCCGGCCCCTCCAGCACCAGAGGCCTCATGTGTTTCTGGGCAGCCCTTGCCTGTCCGGACAGTTCTAAATCCTCAAAATGCACTTCTCGCTCCTTGCGCGGGACAAGACATCTCTCACGCCCTCCCTCAGCGACTCGAGGTAGGGAGCACTGAGGGGTATCCGACTCCTCAAACTCCAGCGATGGTCTGAAAATTTGGATTCGACGTTTGGGCTGGTGCCAGAGTATGTGTACTTTGAAAAAAAAAATGCCCCAGGTATCCGCAATGCACACACTAGGAGGTTGAGAACACTTTCTAAGATCAAGGGTCTCCTACGTTGTACGGTCCCTGGATCTGTGGCATCGGTAGCGACATTGGCAGCGCCCCCCCACCCCACCCCTCACCACCTGCTGAACGGAAACTGACTGCCAAGCCCCCAGCCTCTGCAGCAGCGGCCCCCCGGGAGTTCTGACGCCTGCTGAAGCTGGACAGTCAGCGCTGAGGGTTCAACCAAAGCCCGATGTGAGGACAGGATTTAACCAGAGCATGGGATGGGGGGTCTGGAACGTCGCTCCCACTCAGCCCCTCTCCCTTCCCCAAAGCAGCTCTTAGTTTGAAAACCACCAATCGTGATGCTTTTGGGGGTCATTTCAGTTTCCCCACAGGCAAAAACCATCCAGTCGATCGAACAAAACACCCGACCTGAAGCCTTCCCTCCGTAAGAGAAGCGGGGGCAGCCCGTCAGTGCGCAGGGGACGGGCACGGCGCCAGGACACCCAGGTGGGCCCAGCACGCCTCGAGTTTGCCCCCCACGCCTGCTGGGCACCGCTCTGCAGCCCAGGGTGCTCAGGGCCAGGCCACCAAGGCGGTAGGGGGTGACGGGTGGCCGTTGTTTCCCTCCTGCCTCCAGCAGGCACAGCAGCCCCAAGTAATGACACCAGGGCCTGACAGCCTCCAGGAAGCTTTTTGTCTAGCAGCCATGGCCAATGCCCATAATTGATATGGATCGCCCGGCTGCCACCCTCACCCTGGCTGGCAATTAGCGCTGCCGTTGCCGGCTGTCAGGAACTCCTAGCACTTGGGGGAGCAGAGGCCTGTCAGGTTGCTGGCCTGGCTCGTTATGCCAGGGGCACGGGCTCCCTGTCCCCAGCCCCCTTTGATCTCCGTGGGGTGGAGAGGGCAGGTGAGCCTCCTTGTCACTTCCTCTCTCTCTTCAAGAAAGTGCACAGAGGCCATTGGTGACAGCTTCCCCGACGCTTTCCCCTCTGGAGTCCCTGAGTCCTGCACAGAGTGACCAATGGGAAGGGCTCTGGCAGGGCCCACATGGAACCACTGAGAGCAGTGGCAGTGAAGGGCAGATGGCCTGGGGCACTGGGGCATGGGCCCCACTCAGCCTAGGGACTGGGGTGGTCATGCCCATGTGGCCTTTGACAAGTGTCCTGGCAGGAAACCGAGCAGGTGGACCAGATCCAAATTTTTCAAACTACCGGTCACATCCTATTACTGGATCATAGAACCAATTTAGTAGACCATTTTAAAAACTGTGAGGCAGATGGGCCAGAACAGGATGGGATCTCGTGCATTAAAGGTTAGTACTGTTGCCTAAAACTTGTGTTCCAATTACGTAGGTACGACATGTGCACATGTACAGGACTGCAATGTAAGAAGCGATTCTTATCGTGAATGAATAAAGTTTCAAAGCTGCACCACTGGATCAGGCCGTAGTCCCTAGAGTAGAGGCTGAACACTCCATCCTTTCCAGGATGCATGGACCCTCACTTTATGGGAGAAGACCCTAGAGGAGAAAGCCCAGATGGCTTCAAGGAGCTTTTAGTTTCATTGGCAGAAAAGGCAAACAGATAAGTGATGAGGCCACGTGAGGCTTAGGGTCTCATTCACTTCCATGTGCCTTCCACCTGCTACCTTTGCCCAATGCCCAGCACCGAGGGAGCCCCCTACACACTCCCCTAAGTGTTTTCCAAACTGGACTACCGTGGAAGGAGCCTTCACTGGCTGTTTTCTGTGTGCCAGCCCCTTGCCGGTTTCTCCTGAGCCCACCCAGACTGCATGACGTCGGGGCTCCTTCCTGGTTCTGTGCGTCTGGAGAGGCACGTGCGCAAATGGGGTACGCTGCTCTGATGTATATGATATTCGTGTGCACAGAACTTCATGCTTTTTACACTCCACCGGAATCACGTCCTTTGACCCACATACAACACACTGAAAAAAATCCGACCTTGCTCTCTGAGCATTGCAGGACCCTTTACCGGCTGGGGCCATGTTCAGGAATGACCCTTAACTGACCACCCCCTTGTACTTCACAGTGTACACGGCTCTTTCTCGTGCATCCTCTCATGTCATTCCACCCTATGAGATCAGCATCCACTGCCCCAGATTGCAGTTGAGAAAACGGAAGCTCAGAGGAGTACAGTAGCCCGCTCAAGGTCACATGGCCAGTAAGCGGTCCAGCCAGGGGGCCACCCAGCCTGCCTGAGCCCACTGGTCTGCCGTCTTCCCCTCGCCCCACCCACCAAGCCTCCCATTCCCTGGCCAGGATGCGATCTGACAGCCCGTGCCGTTCCTCCCCTTTCAGGCGAGTGCAGCTATTTTGGAAAAGCCCTTTTGAGCTAAGTCGGGTTCGATGGGGTCCAGTAAAGGCTTTATATTTTTCCCCTTGCTATTAAATCATATTTTATTTAAAAGCCTAAAGCCCCACACATCACACGAAAGCAGCCTGCCCTGCACGGGCTAGGCCCGTATCCATGGGCCTTCATCCCCTGGAACACGATGACGCCCCCCCGCCCCTCCCCCCGCTATACACGGCGAGGATATATTGGAGCTTATGACTATTATATTGTATCTGTCTTAAAAGCCAGCCCCTCTTTGCAGACACAGGCACTCCCCAGCTCACATTTATCAGTTTTATTCCTTTAATGATTCAAACTTGTGCTGTGATGTGCTACTCGGAACGGAGGATTTTATGGATTTAACAGTTTTATTAATTTAAGAGGTTTCCACTGAGCGCCAGAATGGCTCAGTGTGACAAAGAAGGTATCATAAATGAATTGATTTGTCACGTATCAGAATGCGATCCAGCAGTGATTTCATTATTGGAGTTATTTTCCTCCAATTATCTGCAAACTTAAAATGCTAAAGAGCACCCCCCTCCGCCCCCACCCCCAGCAGCAGCCGGCCTGGATCATTTGAGCAGGAAGTAAATGCACATCAACCGCCCAAATTTGCCGCCACGTGTGGAGGCTGCCCACGCCTCCCCCTCCCCTCGGCATCTCCACTCTGAGAAAACAAAGCCGCGGTGGCACAGCGTCTGCGGGCGAGGCCTGCGGGCGGAGGCCGTCTGCGGCCCGGGGGCCGTGTCCGGGGACCCGATCTCCTGCTCAGTGCAGTCCCAGGGACCGGAAGCGCCTTCCAGCCCATTCTCAAGTCAGCCTGCAGATGACCAGGAGAACGGCGACTGGCCGCGGCCGCTCCCGGCTGCCCAGGCTTCGGGATGCGGGCAGGGCGGACAGCAGAATGCAAACTGGACAAAGAGCCCGGGCAGGCGGGTTCCAGTCCCGGCTCCACCCACGCCTCCCCCTGTGGTTCCCGAGCCTGAGGGACGTCCTGCGGTATCTCAGTCTGCTCCACCCTCCCGTCCAGGCCCCTGACCTCCCAGTTCCGGGCCTCCTCCAGCCTGTGTTACTCTGGCCACTGAGGGCTCTGCTTGCCCCAGAGACGCCTCAGGGGCCTCAGTTTCCCCCACAGCCAGATGAAGGTGTGAATGAACCGGAAGTTCCCGTCCAGGACTAACTCCCTGAGTCACCAAGTTCCCTGAGACCACCGCGTGCCACTGGATTCATTCGTTTGTTCATTCCGCAGACCACCACCGAGTGTCCCGCACCCATGGGGGGCCATGGAGAGAAAGGGATGGGTCAGCCACTGCCCTGCATCCAGGGAGCCGGGACGCAAAACTAAAAGTGATCAGTGGCCTCACTGGACCACGCAGCCCTGTAAGAATTCAGACAGTGGCTGGGGCCTTTAATCCCCCTGTACGACGTCTGCCTGCCCTGGCTCAGCGTTCCTCCTGCCTCGGCCTCTCTGTGATCAGTATGCGACCATCGAACTTGCCATGAGGCCTAAATAATAGCACTCCAAGTGACAGGGTGGAGGCCAGGGGTAACCCAGCCAGAATTCTCCCAGGGAAACCGCCTCCCACCTACTTTCCTGGCACGGAAGACCAAGGCCTATTCCAACCCACTCGGGCTTAAGGGGTAGGGAATGGAGCAACCACTGTGTGTGACACACCTATTAAGCACCAGGGACATGCTCGGGCCTCTCATTTCCTCCTGACAAGATTTTACAGGTGGCTGGGTGCGGTGGCTCATGCCTGTTATCCTAGCACTCTGGGAGGCTGAGGCAGGAGGATTGCTTGAGGTCAGGAGTTGGAAATCAACCTGAGCAAGAGCGAGACCCTGTCTCTACTAAAAATAGAAACAAATTAATTGCCCAACCAAAAATATATAGAAAAAATTAGCCAGGCATGGTGGCCTATGCCTGTAGTCCCAGCTACTCAGGAGGATCACTTGAGCCCAGGAGTTTGAGGTTGCTGTGAGCTAGGCTGACACCACAGCACTCTAGCCTGGGCAACAGGGTGAGACTCTGTCTCAAAAAAAAAAAAGATTTTACAGGTGAAGAAAGGAAGACCAGAGAGATGATGTGACCTGCCCAAGGTCACACAGCCGAGCCCGGCCCAGGTCTGGGTGACTCCAAAGCAAAGAGGCTTTCTCCTACCCTCCACACCACCGACCCAGCTCGCATCCCCTGGAGCAGCCTTCAGCACCTGCCGGGGGAAGAATGCCCAGGCAGCAGGAGAAGCAGAGAGGGCGGCCCCAGTGGGGTGCGGTCCCCAGGGTGCACAGGGGCTGGACACCAGCTCAGCCCCCGGCTCTCTGTGTCCCTCCGTCTTTCCAGTGAGCTGAGGCTCCTGCCAGGTCTACGGAGGGTTCCGGCGCAAGTGGAGGAGCAAGTCCTGGACAGACTGTAAAGTGCCGTGCCTGTAAGAGCCAGGGTGACATCAGGGCCCGCACAGGCCCGGGCAGCCACGGGGAGCTCTGGGGTCATCAGAGAGCACCCCAGGAGTGCACCTGCCTCCCTTCCCACGGTTCAGTGCGTCCTGATGCCCGGGCCCTTCCGAGTTGCTCCACACCCCTGCGAGGGTGGAGGGAATTCCCACGCCTGTGCATTCATCCAGGAAGCCGCACTCCGCTTCAGCATCTCTCCCCAGAGCTGAGAGGAATCAGACTCGGGCAGGCCAGGGGGGAAGGAGGCTGAAAAGGACACAGCGTGGGCATTCCTGAAGCAGTGCCACACAAGCCAACAGCCACCGGGGACAGGAGCAGAGAGACCCCAGAGCAGGTCTGACTGCCCCAGCCTGCAGCAACAGGGAGCCCCAAAGCTGGCCTGGGGGACCCAAGAGCTGGCCAAGGACCTACTGGCCCTATACAAGCCCTACAAAGAGGGCCTGAACTGGACCACCCTGGCTTCCTGGGAAGCAGCTGGAGGTCACCCGTCTGAAGCCCCCTGGGCAATAGGAGCGGAGGCGGCTCGGGGGCAGTGGAATTGCTGAGGCTACTAGACAATGCTCCAGCCACGAGCAGGAGCTGGGTCTCCTGGATCCCAGTCCAGAGATCCAGACTCCTGGGACCTCGAGGCTGAGAGTTCATCCACCTCCTCTGCAGTGTCCCTCCAAAGAGGCCAGCCGCCTGGGGCTCAAATGGCAGGGAGTCACTGCTCCATAGATAACCCATTCTGTTTTCCTCCAGCTCAGTCGGAAAGTTCTTTATGCATATACACATGCACAGAAACCCACTTACTCTTTACACACACACACGCACACGCATGCACACGCAGGTGTGTACATACTGATGAGCTTGCACCACACACGCACATGCACACACTTTAAATGCCACGTTAGCACACACCCATGCACGCACATGCACACGCCTCGCAGGCCCAGTGTGCACCCAGGTGGGATCACCCACGAAGTCCCTCCCTCTGCCTGCCCACCCCATTCTGCCCCGAGACTCCGTCAGGCCGTGGGCCTTGCCTGACAGATGAGCTGACACTGCCGGAACACGGGGGAAATGACTAGATCCAAGGTGAAGTGCGAGTTCTCCCTTCTACCTCAAGCACTTCATTACCTCCCTGACCTCCAATGGCTAATAAAGGTGTCTAATCCGTGTGGTATTAAAATAGCCTCCTAATGTGCACCAGGACTATCTCCTAAAATTAATGTAACGAGGGTCCCCATTAGCTGATATCTGCACGTGGAAGTTCTCATTTTCCCAGAGGGGGCTGATGCCACCGAAATCCTCCTTCTGGGGGAGCCTGACTTCCCGGGCTACAGGCACGGAGCAAACAGGAAGGCACTAGAACTTGTCACCAGGCCACCACAGACAAAAACCACCGTCCAGTCGCTCCAGATAGCAGCTTGGAACAAGGGCCATGAGTGACTCTGTTTTTCCCTTGCTTGGCACTTGGAACCGGTCACTTTTCCACGCACAGGCCCAGAGGGGGACTTTTAGACTGGGACTTTTAAATCAGTGGTTTGACATTTGTGCCATGAGTTGTTGTACTGGGCACAGGGGCAGATACAAAGACTCATGGTCTAGCCCAGTCTTTGCCTTTGGGCCAGGCTGAGACAAGGGCTGGGCTGGGCCAGTCCCCAGGGATGGCAGGGCAGGCAGGGCAGGCAGGGGGACCCACGGCGCTCCTGAGCTACATGGAGCAGCGGTGTACAAATGTACACCCATGGTGGGGCCCTTTTGGGGAATCATGGGTGCACCCAGGAGGTTATAACTTTCTCAGCAGGGGAAATCCATGAAGGCTTCTTAGAGGAGGTGGTAGGTAGTTCCCCATCATCCTTGTTCCCTTTGGAGTTTGCATGAACAAGAGAGGCAAGTTGAATGGGGATATGATATGCTGTGGACATCCACAGAGGCATTCTTTGACGGTGGTACTCATTTCTGGGATTCCTTCTAAGATTCATAACCACCTCTGGCTTATTATTTGAGGGGCACAGCAAAGCCCTTCAGGCCACAGCCCTTTCCCCCCAACGTGCATAGACACGCAGTGCTTGCTGAGTTCTAACACTCACCAACTCTTATCAGACTTGCAATGGGCAAGGCCTGAAGGACGCTGGACAAGCAGGAAACCTCCAGGTGACTTCCTTCCATCTTCTCTCTGACCTCTACCTGACCTCTACCTGACACTTTCCTTCCACACCTGCACCTTTCCTCTTCTCTCCTTCAGGTCTCAGCTTGGAAGCCACCTCCTCCAAGAAGCCTTCCCTGGTTGAGGTGCTCCTGCCATTTGCTCCCACAGACCCTGAATGGCCCCCACCAGAGCACCTACCCTGTGGAGGTTTCAAGCCTGGCAACTCGTTTGCCTTCCTACCAGACCGAGAACTGTGAGTGCCGGGGCCCATTCTTCCTCTCGTCTCCAACACTCACAGCACCGGCAGCACGTAGCTCACCAAATGCCGGTGTGACTTTGTCTCCGTCATCCTATTCGATCCTCTAGCCGTCTTAGGACGGAGATGTGTTATTAAGATTCCCATTTCACAGATGGGGAGACTGAGGTCCCCAAAAGGAAAAGCAGCTGCCCAGCATGACACGTTGGTAGCAACTGGCGGCTAGAGGGCTATGACAGAGGTATCCTCGTTGGCGCCACGTCCAGGTTTTTCCTGGGGTCTCCGGCACTCCTCGAGTTGAGGGCTGTGTTTGAGACAAATTGCCGAGTAGAGGAATTGGTCATCTTGTACCATCACGCTGGATCAGTCCTGTTTCCTGAATAAATGCTGAGCCTACGTGCCCCAGCTCCAGGGGCATGGCACGTCCCCTGCCCAGCCCTGCCTTTGTGGCAGAGGGTGAGTGCCCAAGTTCAAATAGATGGTATTAAAAACAGAGAGTGGACCCCTCCTCCTCTCTTAGCCATGAGCCCATTAAGGGTCTCTCCAGGCCCCTTGAGGGAGAGAGTCGAGGTCTCTTCCTCCCTGCATGATGCTCTTCTCCGAAGAGCCAGCCCCTCATCAACCGTTTTCTCTCCAGTCCGTGTGTGGTGGCTTCAGCCAACACCTATGCATTCCCAAACATGCACTGTCACCCACGCACACACGTCTCCCGAGCTCGGGGCTTCCTCTCCAGGGCATTCCCGGGGCCACTTATCCCTGTGCCCCCTCATGTGTGGATGACCGCCTGCCCTCCCGCGGTATTTCCCAGAATGTCCACAGTGCACAACCGGAAGCATGGCCCCACAGCTCTGCTTCCTCTCGGAAATCCCAGAGGCATGGGACACTCAGGGCATGTTGCTGGTGGTGGTGGTGGAGTCCTTCAGGAAGGTCCTCTTCTGGGGCTATCCAGAGTCCCTTTCCTGTGATATATGGCATGAACTCTCACTCATCCTTTAGCCTGGTTGTCACTTCCCCCAGGAAGCCTTCTCTGATTGCCACTGCTGTCCCCAGCCAGAGTTTTCTAGTTCAAGGACATGCTCAGGGATTTGGTCTTGATCTTGAGTGCCATGGGAACCACTGCGCGACTGTAGGCAGAGAAGAAAGATTAGCCCAATTGCGCCTTAGGAAGCCCCCTCGTCTGAAAGGAGGGTGTCCAGAGGGGAGAGCAACTGGGAAGGCAATGCCCATGTCCCCAGCAGGCAAGACTTGGTGGTGGCTGGCAGGGGGGCAGAGGCAGTCGAGCAGAAAGGAAGCAGGCACAACCAAGGGGCATGTAGGAGGCAGGTCCACCTAGTGGCTGGTGAAATGAGGGCACCTGGGAGCCAGGAAGTATCCAGTGGGCCCTTAGGACCTTGTCTGGGTGACTGGTTGGGTGGTGGGGCATCTCTAGCCTGGCACGCCCAGGGGTAGGTGAGAATTCCCTGAGACGGCTGTGAAAACTGCGTGCCAATGGCCTGGTACTGCTCCAACGGTATTCCCTTGGCATTCTGCAAAATCTCCACTGTGCACAAAGTTTGGCCAGGAATTCCCAGGTCAGCTTCCAGAGCCCCTGTGCCCACTCACCCCTGTGTGACTCCCCACCCAATCCTGCCCGACTCTCGGTCAAGGCTTTCCTCTTCCTCCTCCAGGAAGGAGGCCGAGCTCACCCCACTCTTTCTCCTGCCTCTCACCAGCCCCGCGCTGTGGGTGCAGAGCTTCAGAGCCCACCAAGTCCTTGCCCACCTATTGGCTCCTCTCAGCCATGCAATCATTTACCCGTCAGGGACTGTCCTCCTGGCAGGCCACTAGAGTAGCTAAGAACGAGACCCTGGGGCCAGGCCACGGAGGCTCAAGGCTGGCTTTGTGACTTACGAGCTGATGCCGTGAGTCATTTGCTCAACCTGTCATCGGTGCTTCGGTTTCATGACCTGCGAGATGGGATAGTAACAACAGCAGCTACCTACCCCACTGTTGGCTTTGAGAATCGTGTGAGTCACTAAGGGTTCTAGCAGCCGCTTAGCCCCATACCTGGCCTGTGACCGGTGTTTGATGACAAGCAGTGAGGACTGCTGTTATTCCTGTGATGCCCAGGGCTCCCCCAGCCCGGAGGAGGATGACAGCAAGTCACTGAGTCCGGCCCGCACTGGAGGGGAGGAGTGTCAAAGAATACCGGGCACATTTTTAAAGCTTTACGTCTGGCACCTACACGTGACGAAATGGGGCCTGATCGTTATTAGCAATGGTGGCAGCTGAGAGCTGAGTTGGAGCTGGCTTCACCCCCGAGGCCTTGCTCTGAAGCAGTATCTCATGGCGGTGGAGGTCACGTGGGAGAAATCACACATCTTCTCTCTCCGAGAGCAGCAGCAGGATCTCTGTTATTCCAGCAACCGTGCAACTAGTGCTTTGTGGGAGCCGAATCTGCCTCCTCCCAGGCCCGTGGGCTCCAGGGCCCACTGCCGGCCGCCCCCGCTGTCTGCTGGAGCCCCGTGCCCCCGCTCTGAGTCTGAGAGGCGGCCTTGGCCGTCCGGTCGCCTGATGACTGTGAAGCATGACACGCTCCTCGTTCAAGGGTGCGCGCCGGCCCTTATCACAGGAGAGCGATGTCCGTGGCGCTGAGCCGGCCCGTCCTGCTTGTCCGTGCAGCCCTCTGCAGAGGGCAGGGCGGCCGCGAGACAGAAATGGCACTTGAAAAGCTCTCTGTGTGGCTGCGCGGCAGACAGGAGCAGAATGAAATCAGGAGGGAGGAAAATCGGCCCGGCTTCCGGCCCAGGTGCCGAGTGGACGCGCCCGGCTTCAGGAGAGGGAGTCTAAGAGGGAGAAAATTGGTGGCACTCGTCATAAGGGGGATTGATTGCCCGGGTCGGCAGAGTGGCCTCAGCGGGCCCTGCTTGCCAGAGGACAGCGTGCCCTCGGCAACTTCGGTTCACCCAGGTTCAATTAGCTAATGAGTGTGCCGGGCCCGGGGGAGGGGACCGAGGTTTTCCAATGGTTCGCACTGGAAGGGTAGGGCTCTGGGACCGGCAAGATCTGAACGTGACCCATGTGTGTGGAGGGGTGAAGGGGCAAGTCCCTCCTCGCTGAGACTCCGTTTCCCCATCTGTCAAGTGGGGGCGTCAATACTTTACATGTACTGAGAGCCTGCTGCCTGCTAGGCACTTTGTGACTCATTTAACCAGAGCAGTATCCTAGGAGAGAGCAACTATTACTATGACATTTTGCCAATGAGGGAACTCGGGGAAACTAAACTCCTAAAATTGAATTTCCCCAGGTGCTATTGTAAGTTGCCCATCAGATTCAAACATGAATAACGAGTTTGTTCACAAACCCTTGGCCACTGTCATCATCAAGCCACGCATGTCGTCTCGGGGTTGATAAGGATTCGTGGAGAGCCACTAATAGCAGTGAGCTGGGAGCACAGTCTAGGTGCTGAAGCCAGTAAGACTTCCCATGTTGGCTCCTCTGAACCTCACAGTGAGCCTATGCAGCAGACACTATTGCAATCTCCATTCACAGATGAGGGAATTGAGGCACACAAAGGCCACGTCTCTTGCCTGAGTCACCAAGCTTATAAGCAGCAGAGACGGGAGTTGAGCCCAGGCCACCCGGCTTCAGAGTCCTGTGCTTAACCCTGGGCAAAGGCATGGGAAGGGCCTGGCCCAGGGCCCAGCGCAGAGCACACAGTAGGCTTTTCCACCTCGGGCAGCCCGTCTCCCTAAAAGAAAGCCAAATGCAGCGAACGCCGCGTGCCCCTTGCAGGCCAGGCTCTGGGAGGGGTCACAGACGTGCACCACCACTGCGGCCTGGGCTTCCTGTGGGGCACGGAATTGGGCAGACTCAGAAATGTCCCTGGATCGGGGAAGACTGAGGGAAAGCTAGGCGAGGAGGCCACCCAGTGCATAGGGGCTTCTTGGAAGAGATGAGTCGACTCCAGGTAAGGCGTGGGCAGGTGGAGGTGTGTGCTGAGAAGGGGAGCGGGTGCTCCTGATGCAGAAACTGGATCAACTAGGACCTAAGGTGAGGGGCTCCCAGACGGGGGCTAAGGCAGCGACAGGCACAACGACTCCCAGGAGCTTCCACTCCTGCTCGGCAGGGGTGCAGTCACAGGGAGCAGCCCGAGGTGGACGGGCAGTGCTCTCTCTGGACGCAGAGCTTGGGAGATGGGCAGGAAGGAGCAACCAGCTCCGCCCCAACCGAGGCTCGGGCTCAAGCCAGCCCTGCTCTGTCCAGGCAGGAACCCCAGGCTCACTCCTGAGGGTCCCACCCTCCTCTAGCCACCTGGGACCCCACCCCTTAAATCATCACCCCAGATCATTAAACTGGAAGTCTGTAATGCTGACACTCCTCGGAGAGCACTTATCTGGAAAGTCGTAAAATGGCACCACGGATGGTAATTAACGGTTAGAGAGCTTATCCTCCGCTGGCTCTGGCCCGAGGGAGCCCTCATGAAGACAGAGGCCAGCATTCAGGTCACTCCCCAGCGGAGGTGGGTGGCTGCCACTGCCTCGCTCTTGCAGCAGCACTGTGCCAACAGTGGAGGTCAAGTCCAATCCCCCCACCTGCCAGCCCCTCACCAGGGCCATCTTCCCAGCAAAACCACCCAGGCCGGCTCCTGACATCTGCCCCAGTCCCACCTCTGTGCCTCTCATAGGACACCCTCTCCCCGTGCCCGTCCTGTCTAGCCCTTAGGGACCCCTGCCCCAGCACTTGGGGTGCAGACAGAGCTCATGCCCTCTCAGACCCTCAGGACGGCCACCTCCTCCGATGTCCTCCTGGACGTGAAGACAGCCCGGTGTGCACCTGGGACTGCATCTCCGTCCCTCAGCCAGCTGGTGCTCCCCAAGAACACTTGGGGAGCACTTGGAGACATTCGCTTGTCTCCCACCCTGCACCCTCTCCACCCTCCCTAACCCAGCACAGACTACGGCCCCAGCAGACCCTCAAAAATGAAGCATGAAACCACAGTGTCATTGCTGCAAGGGGACCCTCCCGCCCAAGTCTCCACACAACACTGTTGCATGGGCATTTCCACATGGCCCTGAGGACAAGGCCCACGCTCCTTCTCAAGGCAGCTGTGACCCAGACAAGAGGAAGGACCAGCGCCAACCACCCTGGAAGGTGGAGACTCGGGACATTAGGAGCTTTCTTAGGGTCTGACAGTATTTGTGGTGTCAGAACCAGGACTCGAAGCAAGGTCTTCTGGCACCTAGGTCTGACTCCGCAGAAAGTGTGGTGGCCTACTCGAAGTCATCAGGAGAAGGCCAGGTAGGATCCTGGGGCCCTGGGCTGTGGGCTGGGAGAGGCCTCTGTGGGCCGAGGGGGCCCATGGCACCTCCCTGGACCCAGTCGCCGTCTCATGCACTGCGCTTTCTCGTCCAGTCTGCCCGGCTCCTGCAGATGGTGGCCGCCCACCGCATTCCCCAGGCCCCTGGTCCCCCTCACAAGGGTGTCACCCCTTCCACAGGCTGAGCTGACTCCCAGGGCAGTGGCCAGTTCGGCTCACGAGTGTCCTTATTCACAGACGGTTGTCTATTCTGAGCAGCCCAGCACCCACCCACCCACGGTGGAGAGACCCATGTGTTGGTCATCTAGTCCAGCCCTGGCCAGAGCCTTCCCCAAGCTCCTCTGTGGGCATGGAAAGGCCCAGCACTTGGGAAAGCTGCGCGACAAAGCCGGTCTTGGAGACTGAGAGCCCATCGCATGTTAAAGGCTCAGACAAGCCTTTCAGGAGAAAACCAAGTTTCTCCATCACCTTGTGCATGCGTGTGTGTGTGCGTGCTTGCACATGTGTTGTGTGAGCACAGAAGGGATGTCGCTTGCTCTGTGAAGTGAGCGCCACGATCGACGTTTGTCTGATAGGACCCTGCACTCCACGTGGGTCTCGGTGAGTATGCATTTTCTTTGAGATTAAATCAATTATCGTAATAAAGAATAGTTTGGGGGGAATAAAGTGTTTAACTCTGTTTAGCCCAGCGTTTTCCAAACTTATCTGATGACGAACCGTTCTTTTGTGTAATGCCTAGAAGCATCCGCTGGCACTAGAGGTATGCACGGAATACAGTTTCGGAAAGATAAACTCGCCCAGCTTCTAACACATAAGACCGCAGTCCCTGCTGATGGCGAGAGGGTCGAGGAATGCAGGTGCCATAGCAGTGGCGGTGCCACACTGGGGCCCACAGCTCCCACGCCCAGCCCTCGCTCTGCCGCTTGGCCGGTTCCCTCTGTAAGTTGGGGTGCGTTGTGGGCAGGGGTGGAGGGGGTGTGGCTGTGACACAGAAGCACCTGGAAAAGAGAGGGTGACACAGAAGCACCTGGGAAAGAGAGGGCACCGGAGGAGTGGGGCTGAGCCAGTGCTGGGGGGACATGAGCCCCTCTGGGAGAAGAACTGACAATCAGGTGATCGCTCAGTGCACCCCTGACATCCACAGCCGCGGACAAAGTCCCCTCTCCAGCTCCTTCCGCTCCTACCCAGCAAGTGTTTGGTCCCTCTGGGAATGAAGCCGGGGCCGGACAGAAGGGGCCCTGGAGTGCCTCCAGCCTGAGACTCCAGGACCCTGGCTTCACGATGAGCAGCGCAGGTACCACCCTGCCAATCACCGCCGCCGCCGCTTTACAAGGGATGCAGCGGAGACTCGGAAAGGTTAATTGACTTCTTCAAGGTCAACGGAGAAAGAAATGGAGTCCGAGACCCACCCCGCTGTTGGCCTTGTGATCGGGAATCCTCTGCTCTGTGGCCTCGGAAATTGCTGTGTGTATCGGAGCCAGCCCCGGAGCCAGGCAGACCGGGTTTCAAACACTGGGCCCACCTCCCGCTAGGTATAGGATTCGGACCAGTCAATTAACCTCCCAAGTTTTTGTTGTATGAGAAGTATTATGGTTACCATAAATCTATACATTATCCCACGGTTGAGAGACAAAGGAGAGGTGGGTATTGAACTCAAGGTATACTGACCTTGGGGGAACCTTCCTGGCCTAAGACAGATCTCAGCCCCTGTTTGGAGCCTCAGTTTCCCCATCTGTAACAGGAGGGGCTGTACTGGACAGCCCCTGGGAGCCCCTAGATCTATGAGCTAGATGGAATGAGGTCCCTGTGGGCTGCTTTTACCCCCCATGGGCTGGAGAAGGTTGCCCTCCAGCAGCTCATCATCCTCTGGGAAGCTGGTGTGGGGCTGATGACCAGGGGAGGAGGGACAGGAGCCGAGACCAAGTAAAGAGGACATGACTGGGCGCTGCCTGTATGCCAGGCACTCTTCTAGCTTTACACAGACTAATCGGGTCCCCAGAACAAGCGTATGAGTTGGTCCTAGTTAACCCACTTTACAGACAAGGATACTTACATCCAAAGAGATTAAGTGACGTGCCCAAAGTCACAGGGTTGGTGAAATAGCACTTGAACCCAGACGTCCCAGACCTCCATGGCTCCAAAGACCACGCTCTGAACCACTGAGTGATGCTAGCTCTGGGTCTCCCTCCAGAGACAGAGCCGTGCAGAGAGGGAGAGACAAGGGCAGAAGGAGCTCCAGGAGGGAGGCATGAGGAAGAGAAGCTGCAGGGGAGAGGGTGGGACTCTCCCCTGGGAGCCAATCATTTATGTCCACTGGGGGCCTGTTGAATCTCAGGGTCATTGTGCCCCAGGGCAGAACATACACAGCCCTGGCCCCAGGATCACCAGGAAGGAGGCACCTGCTGGCCTCAGAAGAAAGCTGGCCTGAGCTGTTTGTTTAGCGGCCAAAGAGCCACACCCCAGGTACGTGGGCGCTGAGCTGGGCCGCTCTGTTCCCCCGGGACGCTGCAGCGCAGGTGGCCCCACTGAGCCGCTCGCTCCGGGGCAGTGTGCTCTCAGACGCTACGTGCGCAATGTTTGTCAGCTCTTGACACTAATATTATTTAAGGCCCAAAGTCTAATGTAAGGCTTCCTTTTAGCAAGATTGTCTCATTTAATAAAACTCCCTGTCTCTGTTCCCCCCAAGGTAATCACGTTGATGATAACGCATTCCCTGCGCTGTGATTTGATCTGGGAATAGAATTATCACACCGCCTTGCTTTGCTGTCAGATGTTCTATTTGTATTTTTTTTTCTCCCTCGAATAGGTAACTAGGAAGCCATCCAGGTGCAAGGTTCTGCTCACCCAGGGCCCTCCAGGGCTGGCCTCCTTACTGGTCCACTTCCTGTCCTCAGGAGTCACTCATTGATTCGATCAACAAACATTTTCCAAATGTCCACACCCTAGCCCACCCCGACATTGCTGTGGCCTCAGTCCGGTCTGTTTGAGTCTCTGTTTATCGCTGGGTGGAAAGGACATAGCAAGCCACGAGCTTAAAAGTCGACCAGAGCCCAGTTCAAACCCCAGCTCTGCCCCTTATCAATTGTGTGACCCAGAACAAGTCACCTCACCTCATCAAGATGCCACCTACATCATGGGGATGCCGGGGGCAGGGCCAGGACAAGCATGACCCAGTGATATCCCCGGGGCACAGACATTACAGAGGGGCACACCCTCAGTCTCTCCCCCCCACCCCCGCACTTGCACAGCCCTGGGAGGGAGGGCCTCAGGAAACTCTGTGCACTCTTAAGAAGGAGGAGGATTAAATGAGATGATGTATACCAAGTGCCCTGCATGTGATACATGCTTGGTACATTGTTGCTATCATCACCATCACCATCATCATCGTCATCATCACTATCACTGTTTATCAAGTGAGAATGAAAGCTCTTTAAATTCTCTAAGGGGGCTGGATTGGTAATGTGCAGAGTGGGTGCCAGGCTGGGAATTCTCATCCCACGTGCCGTGTGTCCGGGGGCTGGTCACTTCACCTCCCCGGCCTAAGTGCCCAGGTGTGAAGCGATAGCGTTATTAAACCTGGTGACCCAGGCACGTGCGACCATGTGCAGAACACATCACTCACCCCACTCTGCCCTCTGTCCTTGGCTAGTGCACACAGAAGGGCTAGGAGCCTGGAGGGCCCCAGAGAGTCCCCTAGCCTGAGGATGCCACCCACAAGGTCACACCTGGCCAGCAACTGAGCCCAGCAGGCAAAGAGCTCAAGGGCTCTCGGAGAGTCAGCTCCAGGGCTGGGCTGGGCTGGGCTGATGACTTCCTCCTGACTACACAGCACTAGCAGTGCCCTGGAAAAGCGCACGAAATGCAGAGCCAAGGATCTGGGTTCAAATCCTGCCTCCTCCAAGCATTTGCTATGAGACCTCAGGCACTCTGAGCCCAGTTCCTTCTATACCACATGATGTATCACGACAGTCCTGGCAGGAAATGGTCACTCAAGAGGGGTGACTGAAGAGAGTTTAATGAAGGAACTTTTTAAAAAGTATGAGCTCCTAGCACTCTGGGAGGCCGAGGCAGGCAAATCGCTCAAGGTCAGGAATTCGAAACCAGCCTGAGCGAGAGCGAGACCCCGCCTCTACTAAAAATAGAAAGAAATTAATTGCCCAACTAAAAATACATAGAAAGATTAGCAGGCATGGTGGCACATGCCTGTAGTCCCAGCTACTCGGGAGGCTGAGGCAGGAGGACCGATTGAGCCCAGGAGTTTGAGGTTGCTGTGAGCTAGGCTGATGCCACGGCACTCACTCTAGCCTGGGCAACAAAGTGAGACTCTGTCTCAAAAAAAAAAAAAGTATGAGCAAGGTCTAAAAACCCCAGAAAGGGCTGCTGAAGTGTAGCTAACCCCAGGGTTAGCTACAGTGGGAGGTGCTACCATCCTCGGGCTAAAACGGAAAGGGAAGGAACAGTTCCTGGAACCCCTGTGGGGCCAGAGCTGCCGCAACGCAGAGGACAAGTCAGCAGGAGCCATGGCAACTGGCAGAGGAACACAGTCAGTACCAGCCCATGATGCAATGTTTGTTGATTGAACCAGTGAGTGAGCAAGTAAATGAATGAATCTGATCTCTAGCCAATTCATCCTGTGACCGATCACGTTTTCCAAATGGCTGCTTCAACAACTCTTATCCCACATGCTCTTTTTCCAACGGGGCATCAACACTCCTTGAATCCGGGCACAGCTGTGATTAGAACAGAAGTGACACCATGTGACGTCTGAGGTTGGGTCATAAAAAGTGATGCACCTTCCACCTGGTTCTCTCTGGGACGCTCATTCTTTGAAGACAGCCACCATGCCGCGAGGAAGCCCAAGCAGCCACGTGGAGAGGCCGCCTACAGGCAGCGCAGTGGGCTGCCCCAGCGGAGGTCCCAGCCCAGAGTCAGCGTCAGCTGTCACACTGTCAGTGAGCGCGCCTTCAGATAATTCCACCTCCCACCTTCTGAGTCTTCCAGCCTGATGTCCCGGACACCAGGGAGCAGAGACGAGCCCCCCTTGCGTGTGCACTTTCTGAATCCCTGACCCACAGAACCCACGAGCACAAGAAAATGGTGGCTGCTTTAGGCCACGATGTCTGGGCAGTTGTTCTGGGCTTCAGTGTAGTTAGTTATGCAGAAACAGTAACTACAACAAATTGCACTGTCTGAACTCAGCCGGAAGCCGGTGAACAAGTGAATTGTTTGCTTCAATCCGTCAGGGTCGCCCTCCCACGGCACACAGCAAGGTGGAGAGTGAATATGAGGACAAAATGGAGAAAAGCACAGCAAATAGGGAACACAAAGGGGAAGAGTTTCAGGACCCAGAACCTACTGGGTGCTCCATCTATCCTGGTGGAACCTAGAGACACATTCCTACGGGGACGGCCAGTCTCACTCATGTGCACTATTGCCCCGGCCGCCTAGATTAGCCTTTTGCATGTCCCGCCTGTCTTTCCCACCCCCACCCCCACCCCGATCACCCAGCCTTGCCCACGCTGCCTTCTCCCGGGCCACTCCCTCCCCTCTGAGCCTGCACCGCCTCCCCAGCCCCAGGGCTCTGACACAGGCTCCACGGCCAGCAGCCAGTGCCAGCGGAGGCTCTGCACGCTCCAGCCTGGCAGGGTTGGGGGTGGCCGGGTGGCCGGGTGCACTGCCCTCCTCACTCTGCCATACACACACTAGGCACGTGTCCTCCCCTTGCCCTCGTCTCGCTGGCGTTCCCTCCCACCGCGCGCCCGATGCCGCCGCCCCCATGGAGCCTTCAAGGAATTAACCCACCACCACTACTAGCCTCTGCCTCCCCTGAACCCTGTCCAAAGACACAGACGTGGTTGTACCTTTCCTGAAACCGCTAACAGAAGAATTGGACGGCATCCCCGTGCGAGCTAGCATATACGAGATTTGTCTCCCCGGAAATCTAGAAGGGCTGCTCCAAGTTCCACGCGTGCTCTCCTTCCGCAGTCCCGGGCAGAGGTCCCCTCTACATGCTAGGCAGCTGCCACCAGCCCATGCAGCCTCCGCCTCCCTGTGTGCCCACAGCCGCTCATACACGCTTCCCACAACCCAGAGCTCCCCGATCATAACTAATCAGTTACTGAACCATGACTGCCATGGCGCGGTCCCGTGTCTTCTTATTGTTCCTAATAAAACAAAAACCACACTTAGTACCTCAGTCATTGTGAACAAAGCAACTTTGCATTTTCTTGTCTAATCCTCACAGCAACCCAGTGAGGAGCTGCTATCATTACCCTCATCACGCATGGGACGACTGACGTTCAGGGAGGGGAGGTGACTTGCCCAAGGTCACCGAGGCGGGAAGGACCAGAGCCGGGACTCAGAGCCAGGCTTGGCTGACTCAGAGGTCAGCACTGTCCCGTGCTTCATGGCCTGTCACCCCTCCAGCTCCAGCACTGAGCACGAGGCAGAGCAGGCACATGCTAAATATTTGTGGAGCTGCACGAAACCTTAACCAATTCTCGTTGCATGACTAAAGCTCCGATACCGAACAGAAACCAAACCACCTCAGTGATTTCCAATTCAAACACCACCAGCCGCTGCGTGAATTCTGATGCACTGATGTCTTTTGTTTTTTTGGAGGGGTTTTGTTGCTCTCAGCAACAAGAGTCGGCAGAGAGGAGGTACACACCGTTCCCCTGGGGAATAGCTTCCGCACAGCATTTCAGATGAGAGATGGGGAAACATTTTAGAACAAAAAGCTTCTGGTTATCACAACAGCACGGACAGGAGGCAGGCAAGGACTCTGGGTCTCATTTTAATAGCTCAGGCCCCCGAGTCAAGGGACATGTTTGAGGTCACTCAGAGAGGGGGGTACGGACACCACCTGTCTCGATGCCCAGGCTTGGGGGAGGCAGGTCTTGCAAGTCCCATGCTACCGTCACCTCCAAAGTGACTGGCTCTGAACCCGCGGTCCTGTGGGAAGAAAGGACAGAGGGCACAGCGCTAGGGACCTGTGTGGCAGCCTCACTTGATCAGGGGCCCAGCTCCAAATCCTGGTAGACCAAAAAGAAGCCTGCCCAAGGGAAGGGCTTTATTGCTACCACCTATCCATCCCCGCTTCCCCCTTCCTCACTTCTGCATGCAGCAGGCAGATAACCAGGGCGTGGCACTGGATCTCCTCCTCAAACCACGCTTTGCAGGGGAAAAGGAGGGAACCTGGCAGCCCACACGTCCTCTAGGCAATTGGAGGCTCTGGCTGGACATGGGGTTCCCAGGGGACCGTGGCCCTCAGAAGACCCTTCTAGCCAGAAAGTGGCTGGAAACTCCCCCACCCCAATCTGCCAGGGAGCCAGGCCTCAGCCCTGGGATGGGAGGAGGTGTGGGCAAGGAGAACCCATAGCAGATTGGAAAGCAAAAGTCTTCTCGACCTGTGACTTCTTGTGTGACGTTGGGCAAATCACATCTCTCCAAACTTCAGTTTCCCCATTTGTCGAATGGGACTCATATTACCTGCTGATGCTACGACTTGGGATAACCATCTATCTGCAGAGATAAAACGATGACACTCGCATCGCATGTGCTTTATCATTGGCTCCCAACTCCTGCTCGTGACTCGAGCTGTCCAGGGCCTGTCCTCAGGGGCTGGAGGTCAGCTGTGCTGGTCTGGGCCAGCAAAAGACCAACGGACCACCCTGGATGATCAAGTATGGTTGCCCATGGCAACTAGGATCAGGCCACATCCAAGGGACAAGGTCAAGTCTTAGCCAAGAAGGAGCTAAGCCAGTTTCTCAGGAGCAGGATTAGGCATTAGCACAGAAGGGAGATGAGGGAGGGCTCAGAAACCACAGATGAGGCCGTACTTCTGCAGGGTGGTGAGGCCAAAGCTCCAGAAAAGACTGGGAACCAGACCCATTCCTGTCAGGCCATAGCCACCCAGTGCAAGGCATGGCCGTACACAGCCTACAACACATGGGCCAGGCTGCCAGGGGCCCATGAGGCCAGAGTCTGGAGAGGAGCAGGCCCCTGTGGCCAAGAGCAGACCCAGACCCAGCACTCTTCAGCTGGCAAGTCAAATCCTGCTCAGCTTGACAATATTATGCTCTGAAGTGCTTTGTGTATGCATGCACTTATAGCTTGCCTTGTTCCCAAAACATCGACTTAAAGCAAACACAAATCCACAGGGGGGTTATAAGGATATATAAAGTACCATAATAAAACCTAAGTTAGAAACAGGGAGGCTGAGGCAGGAGGATCACTTGAGGCCAGGGGTTCGAGGCTGTGGTGAGATATGATCACACCACTGCATTCCAACCTGGGTGACAGACGGAGACCCCATCTCGGGAAGGAAGGAAGGAAAGAAGGAGGGAAGGAGGGAGGAAGGGAAGGGGAAAAGGGAAGGGAAGGGAAGGGAAGGGAAGGGAAGGGAAGGGAAGGGAAGGGAAGGGAAGGGAAGGGGAGGGAAGGGAAGGGAAGGGAAGGGAAGGGAAGGGAAGAAGTAAAATAGAAGAAGGGTCGGAAATTAGACTAATTCAAAAATGAAGACTATAAAGTCCTAAACATTGTTTCAAAAGGTCAAAAATTTTAGATCTGAGCTTCCTGGCAGCAAATGCAGAAGGAGAAAGCTGGTCAATTACACAATCTTCATGACATTAAATAAGAAAGAAAGAAAGCCAGCCTGATGCTTAGGAAAATCATAACTGTCTCTGGTTGTAAAGCAGGCATTTTTCTTGACAGTCTTCATTGTAAAATTCTCAGAATAGACGCAAAGACACGTCTTGGAGATATTTTTTGAGGAATAACATACCAACAGACAATTCAGTAAAAGTAGTCCTATAGTGACCAAAATAATGTGCTACAGAAGTCATTCTCTCCTCCTATGGCTTAAGGCACTAATGAGGTTGGAATATTTTGAGCAAGAAGCATTACTGCTCCTGTTATTTATTTATCAAAAATTCATTTGTGCAACGGGTATTTGCTGAGCACCTAATTACTTAGTGCCAGCATCATAGGAGGCTTTGAAGAAGCAGAAAGAAGCATGCTGCCCTCCTAGGCCTTAAGGACTCAGAAGGGGAAGCTGTAAGTAACCAGGCAGTTGCAGACTGCAGTGTGACCAGGGTCCCTACGGCACATGTGAGGACCGAGAAAGGACTTGACATTGCACACCAGGGAAGGCTGCCTGGAGGAAGTGAGGTCTGAGGTCAGCCTGAGGGAACAGTGAAGTTGGCCAGGGAAAGACCCAGAAAAAGGAGAAGTGGCAGTGGCTGGGCCACCAGAAGTCAAGATGCTGAAGAGCCCATCACAGTCCAGAGCTGCCACTGGGACCACGGCCTGGGAAGGGCCCCGGAGGCTAGGCCTGGCTGGCTGGGCACATCATCTGGCCACACTGTCAGGACCAACCTCGGGCCAAACTGAGTGTGGCCAGGCTGGGAGCAAATGCCCCAGCACCTTCTCTGGGCTCTTTCAGCTCCTAGCTGGTGCCCCCTTCTCTCTTCCCAGGGGTGGGCCCTGCTGCCCCAGACTCGGGGATACAGGGCCTTTCTGAGTTATACACAGCCAGTGCAGGCTTACCTTGGAGAGAGGCAGCAGGTAGTCCCATGGGCAAGCCGCCCCGGGATACAAAAACCAACGCAATTTATCTCAGAGCTGACAGGGACCTTAGACATCAGCCGGCACAACTCCCTCACCTTACAGACACGGAAACTGAGACCCAGAGAGAGAAATGGACTTATCCAAAATCACGGACTTAGACTCCAAAAGTCAGGAGCCCAGAGAGAGCAGAAGGAAGGAGGAGCCCGGGCGAGTCAGCCAGGAGCCCTGCTGGGAACATGGCGGAAAATTCCAGAAGAGGCTCAGCAAGGGCAGAAGGAGCCCCAGGCTCAGGATCCATATTGAGACCTTGCCTGAGGGCCCATGCCCCGCGGAGCCACAGTGTCCCCCTCTGTTCACTGGGGAAGATGCTGACCCACCCCACAAAATCACTGGGAGGACTGGACAGCACTTTGTAAACGGCAAGGTCCCGTGCACACGGAGCTCGTACCTTGGACCGGAAAGAGGGTGACTTCGGGGACAAGAATGATGGGCCGTACTGTTCAGAGCACTTACTGTGTACTGGGCACTGCTTCCCAATAGCCCCCTAAGGCAGGTGTTTATCATCCCATCTTACAGACAGAGAAACTGAGTTCAGTCACTTGCCCAAGATCTCATACCTCGGAAGAGGTGGGATGAGGATCGGGACCCTTAACCATACATGACAGGGCCGGAAGCGGACCCAGATTTGGGGAGCTCATCTCTGAGAAGGGAGGAGGCAGAGGAAGCTGAGCACGCTAACCCCCAGGAGACGAAGAGCCCCCAGTCTCGTGTCCTCCCCTCTGAGCAACGCTTTGCACTGAGAGTGTGAGCCTGGCCAGCCTCCCAGAGGTTTGGGGGTGAGAAGGTCTGGGCGGGACCTCTGAGATGACCATACAGTGCTTCCCAGCTGGCCTCGCTGGCCTGCTTGTTCATTGCTGTGTACCAAATCACCTCAACACTCAGTGGCACAGAGCAATTTTACAATGTCCCCAGATTCTGCAGGCCAGAGTTCTTTCAGAGCACAGCAGGGGCATCCTGTCTCTGTTCCACGATGTCTGGGGCCTCCGCTGGGAGAACTGAGATAGCTGGGGTAGCTAGATGGTGGAGCTCAGCTGGGGCTGTGGACTGGAGCACCTGGCCACGGCCTTGTATGTGGCTTGGGCTTCCTCACAACATGGCCACCTCAGTAACAGCGACTCTTCCTACTTCTTACCTGGTGGCTCCAGGCTCCAGAAATGAGTATTCCAGTAACATAATGGAAGTTCCATGATCACTACTGACTTAGGGTGACTTCTGCCATATTCTTAGGGGTGAAGGAGTCATATATCGGCACAGATTCAAGGGGAGGGGACATAGCCCACCTTTCTCAATGGAAAGACTGTCAAAGTATTTGCAGCCACGTTTTAAAACCACCACAATTGCCACGGGTTGCCCAGCAGCCTGGCAGGGGAACATGACAGGGACCCGTCCCTTCATGGCATATTCAAATAGGCTGAAGGAAGTAAGGGTCATTCGGGGCAGACCCAGGGCAGACCCAGGCCCACCTAGTCCTACTCCTCCTGTGCCACCGGGCTCTTGCACCCCACCTGTGGCATCCTCCCCTCGAATGACCAAGAGGTTAGACCAGGCACTCACAAGGGCAGGGGCTCAAACCCATCTCTGCCACCGTAGGTTGACCTTGAATGAATCACATGACATCTGGAGGTTCTGCCTCCTCACCTGCACAATGGTGGATGCCTCCTCTCTTCTGGGGTTCTGAGTTGGAACAGGAGAGAGAACATACATACAACCCAGTCACCCAGCAGCTCCCAGAGAATGCTGGCTTCCTTCCAGGGGGAAGAGGGTGGGGCGGGGTGCCACATGCAGGGAGAGGATCCGAGGACCTGACTCACCAGGTTCTCTCCCAGGGACTTCACAAGGGTGGCGAGTCCACACTTGAAGCCGTGGTAGGCACCTCTCGGGCCTATGGCTCCCGGCTCTAATTACAGCTTTCTGGACACGTTTCCTGTTTGGGAGCTGGCAGGGTCCCCTCGGAGGATCCACAGATAATGAGCAGCTGGCTGCAGAGCCTCCCTCCACGGGGGCACGGACCCAGAAGCAGGCCCAAGCAGGCCCACCCCTGAGAGCAGAAGGCCCCAACGGGTCAGCTGGTCCCAGTCCTGCCCCTCCCCCAGACACACTGACACAGGACCACAGCCACAGGACTGCCAGCCTCTGCGTGCTCAGCTCCAGTGACCAGGGGCTCTCCACCTCACGGGCAGTCTGCCGATCTCCAGCCAGCACTCCACGCACTTCCCAAAGCAGCCTGTCCTTTAACTTCCAGCTGTCGCTCCCCAGGCCCACCGAGAACAAGGCATCATGGAGCAGAAGGAAGGACACAGCCTCTGGGATCAGGAAGAACTGGCTTCGGTCCAAATCTTGGTTTTCAGGCTCTGCAGCCTTGGTCCTCGTTGAGCCTCAGTTTCCTCATCTGTCAAATAAGAATAATACTACCAGTATGAAGGGAAGCTGGGAGAGTGGACGGCTATAACACGAGTGAACATACCTGGCACACAATAGATGCCAAGTGCATGCAGCTCCCTCCCCCTTCCCTGGTGGACAGCTGCATTAGGTGGCTTCTTTAGACTTAGAGACCAGAGACAGAACACCACGCTCAGACACAAGCAATTGACCAGCCTAAAGAACCACTTGTATCCCTGGAGAACTGAGGAAGCAGAGGCCATGTCCTCAGCTACCTGGCGGTGCCCCATGGCAAGCTGGAGGGGCCTCGGTCCCAAGCCTTCTCGTTTCAACTCCTAGGCACAGCTGAATGTCTACCGATTGAAAAGCAGCTGGATGGGCCAGGCGCAGTGGCTCACAACCTGTAATCCTAGCACTCTGGGAGGCCAAGGCGGGAAGCTCGCTTGAGGCCAGGAGTTCAAGACTAGCCTGAGCAAGAGTGAGTCTGTTTAGTTGTCCATTTGTCCATCTATCCATCCCTTCATCCACCCGCTTTTTTTTTTTTTTTTTTTTTTGAGACAGAGTCTCACTCTGTTGCCGGACTAGAGTGCTGTGGCATCAGCCTAGCTCACAGCAACCTCCAATACCTGGGCTCAAGCAATCCTGCCTCAGCCTCCTGAGTAGCTGGGACTACAGGCATGCGCCACCATGCCTGGCTAATGCCAGGCTGGTCTTGAACTCCTGTCCTCAAGAGATCCTCCTGCCTTGGTCTCCCAGCGTGCTAGGATTACAGGCATGAGCCACCACACCCAGCCCCACCCCCTTTTAATTCCTGCCAAACTGAACATCATCTTTTTGTAAAGAAATAGTGTAAAACAGTGATGTTTAAACTTTCCTAAGCATCAGATAAGGCCTAGAAAACACAGATTCCTGGATCCAGCTCCAGAAATTTTGCCTCAGAAGGTCTGGGGTGGGGTCTGAGATCCTGTGTCTCTAATCACCTCCCAGATGCAGCTGAGCCACGACTCCCAAGCCGTGCTGTGAGCAGTTCTGGAGGAAAACAGAACAGCCGACTTACAACACCCTTTGGAAAACAAGCCCACAGCTGAGATGAGGTCACCTGGCCTGGGAGAGTTCAGCAGGAGGGAGAGGGAGAGTGGCCCCTCCCAGCCCTGGGTGGGGGCATGTGGTAGGACACCAGCCCCCACCTCCAGCCTCTTCAAACCTCCCGTTCTCCATCTCCAGCCCCAGCCCTCTTAGAAACCCCCAGGAAACCACCATGGCTTTATACCGGCAGGGCTCTGGCCCAGAAGATAACATCTCCCTGCAGGAGTTTGGGCTGCGCGGAAATCCCAATAAATAGGGCAGGGGGTGCATAGGGCAGGGGGTGCATAGGCCCGGGCCGGCCACCCACTCGCTATAGGCCTTGGGCAAGGAGAAGAAGCCCTGGAAAGAAGAGTCTAGTCTGGCATCCCAGACACACACACACACAGGCACACACACATGTGCACGAACATGTACACACGCACAGGCACACAGAGGACAGCCCCAAACCCTCCCCCAGATGCCCATCAGCTCTTCTTTGCTGCCGGTCCCATGGCCGATGGCAGATGAGCCTCAGTTCATGATTCAGCTCAGGCATTAATATGTTGCATGACCTTAAACATGTCCCTTTTCCTCCCTGTGCCTGAGTTTCCCCATCTGTAAAACAAGGTAGGTGGGCAAGGCCTTGCCTAGGGAAGGAACTGACACTGCCTGAGCCACTGACGCGTCATTTATTCTTGTGTCCGACGGGTGTTTGCGGAGCCATTGCTGGGAACCAGCACCTGGTCCAGAGCACTGAACAAGAGAACGCCTCGCGGAGGTGGCTCCACCAGATGCCACAGCCCTACGATCTCATTTCACCTTCACTGCAGACAACCATGGGAGCTAGACATCCTCCTCCCTGCTTTATAAATAAGGAAACTGAGGCACAGAGTAAGTGGTGGAGCTAGGGTTCAGACAGTGTTCCACACACTGTCACACAACCCTGAGACCT